>PVKA01001722.1:0-129872 GCA_004027165.1 Ctenomys sociabilis
AAGAGATCCTTTCTCACCTTTTCACTAGCTGCTCCGGCATCTTCAAGATCTGAAACTCTGTCTTCGCTTTCACTCAGACGGTTTTGTAGACTCGTGATTGCTATTTTTAGTTCTTCTATATCTCTTTGACTGTGTTTCATGTGTTCTATTTCTTTTCTGTATTGCTCATTCAAGGAATCCATCATATTTCTGATCTCCTTAATTTTTTTATCCATGTCTTCTTTAGAGGTAGTTATTAATTCTTTTTCTGCTGTGTTTCTTGCAAGTTGGATTTCCTCTGTATATTTCTGGACTGGTTTCTGTATTTCAGATCCTATGACTTCAAAAAGTTCTGTTTTGATTTCAGAACTTATTTCTGCTTTGAGTTCCTCATGATCTTTCTGCTGTTGTTTCTTTGCTTCAGATGCTGTTAATTCATATATATCAATTGGAATAGTGCTCTCTGCACTTGTTCTGGGTGAGCATAGTTTTTCCACCCAATGTTTCTGGAATTCATTCTTTATTTCAGATACTATGTATTCAAATATTTCTTTTTTAATTTGGGGAATTACTTCTCATTTTATTTCCTCTATAGCGTTCTGCTGTTGTTCCTTTGCTGCTGTATCTGTTAGTTCATTCGTTGCAGCTGAGCTAGTGTCTTCTGCCCTTCCTGATGGACTCGAGGTCTGGGATTGCATTTTTCCCCTTCTCTTTGTCATTTTGTATAGCACTGATCTTTGACCTTTGGTGTAGAGCTTTGGTGCAGCTATAAACCTTAGCTTGTGATGAGATTCAGGTGCCAGTCTATGAAGTTTGAGATTTTCCAGGTATGCCTATCCTGGGTCTAGCTGTTGTGTTCAGTTCCTTTTTTGCTGCAGCTCCTTTGGTTCCCCTCTGTTGGTTCCCGGGGTCAGCCTTCCTGTGTCAGGCAGGTCGTTCCCCAGGTGGGTGGGCCTGGGCTTTGGTGGGTCTTCTGGACTCACAAAAGGATAGTGGATGATCTTATTCACTGTGTAGGCTGTACTGAGCCAGCCAGCTTGTGCTGGGTCCAGGTCTACAGGCCGTAACCCAAGAAGGCTGGGAAAGGTCCCTCTGGTGCAGTGGGCCTGGAGCCCTCACTCACAGGTCAGGCTGTGCTGGGTTTCGGTCCATAGCGTGGGACCGTGGATTGCTGTGAAATGTCCCTCTGGCGTGGCAGGCTTGGAGTTCTCACTCCAGGCCGACCTGCACTGGGTCTGGGGCTGTGGGGTGGGACTGGTAATCACCTGGAAATGTTTCTCTGGCACAGTGTGCCTGGAGCTGTCACCGGGCCATGGGGGGTGGCGGGCAGCTTAATCCCTGGGAAATGTATCTCAGGCATGAAGGGCCTGGAGTTCTACACTCACTGACCTTTGATGCCCAGAGAATCGGGGAAATTCCCACTCAATCAGTGGGCTTTAGGTCAGGGGACCTGGGGAGGTGTTGGTGAGTGGGTCCTAGGTTTCAGGCCAGTCACTGGCTTGGAGGGGTTGGGGACAGGGATCCGCGTAGCGCGCGTGGGAAGAAGCCAAAGGCTCTCCCTCAGACTCACCACACTCTCACTGATCTGGGAATCCTGGTGAGTCCTGTAAATTCGCTCTCCCTGGGAGAGCTTGGCGCGGGATCCAGGAGGCCGCTGGAGTCAGCCACTGTCTCAGGCCGGTCTCAGGAGCTGGGCGGGGGCGGGCGGGATGGAGCAGGATGGCGGAGTCGACCATGCTGTCTCTGGCTGGTCTCAGGGGCTGGGCGGGCGCGGGCGGGGTGGAGGAAGATCAAGGTGTCTCAAAACCATCTGATTCATATTTGTACTTCAACAAAATAAAAATAAATAAATAAAATAAATTAATAAATAAAAAGAAGACTCAATATTTGACAATTTTATCAAATTAGTCTACAACTTAAACACAGTTCAAATGAAAATACCTAACAATAAATTGCATGTGGCTGTGCATAGCTGTAGTCCCAGTCCTCTGGGAGGTGTGGGCAGGAAAACTGAGAACTCAAGCCCAGGATGGGCCATGTAGTGACTTAAAAAGGTCCTTTTTTGGAGACAAAAATAAAGAGGCCTGACTATATAGTTTGGTACAAACTCACTTTCAATATAACTGAAGAGCACAACAATTACTTTTGTTACAATATATTTCTAAAACTTATGTGGAAAAGCAGCAAAAATAGCCACAATTTTGCAAAAGAATATACAAATTTGGAGAATCCACATTTTAAGATCCAAAGGCTTGATTCATCTGTAATGAAGGAAGCAGGAAGAATGGGCTGAGTCACAGTGGGTGCTCATAACATTTTCTTTTTTTTTTTTCCTATATTGGGGGTTGTATTTAGGACCTTGCACTTACCGGCAAGTGCTTATTCTACTGAGCTGTCTCCTCAGCTACATTTTCTTTAAATACCACACAGCAAAATTTTCAGAACCTGTGGATGTAAGATTATCCATCACATGCATCATTTCTGCCATTTCAGTGTGTAAGAAGTAGTGAAAACGTATAAACAAACATGTGAAGTATGTTCCAAAACACTGTGGGGCAACTGCAATTTTATCTTCATTATTCCTTTCAGGTACACAGAGGTTATTTTTCTTTTGACTTTTTTATTATATAAAAAAAGTAAATGTCATTTTCAATTAATGTATTATGTAAAGAAGGCAGCGGGATAGATCTTGTTGGGCTCTCGTCAAAAGTTAAATATATGATCAATGGAATTAAAACTGACCCATTTTATATGGTCAGTTCACATTCAACAACTGTAAGACAATTAAGGAAAGGATTGTTGGTTGTCATAATAAATAGTGCTGTAATAACTATGCTTTGCAGGAAGAGGAATACTTTACTCATAACTCACACCATACCGAAAAGTGCCTCAATAATTTTCATAAACAATGTTGTAGAACTGAAAACTATAAAACTTTAGAAAAAATATCAGGGACAATCTATGCACTTTTGACTGCCACCATAATTCAATTATTATATGTGAAATTCACTCTACTATTTGTAGAATATTTATTGTATATGTGTGTGTTGTGTATGTGGGGTGTGTGTGTGTGTGTGTGTGTGTGTGTGTGTGTGTGTGTGCCAGGAACTGAACTCGGGACCTTGTGTTCACCAGGCAGGTGCTTGTGCTGCTGAGCTGTGTCGCTGGCCTGGTATTGACTTTTAAAGATCTCTCTACCTCTTATACTTCTTATACTGCGCATCAACCTTCCCACATAAAGAAGCATGGGAGATGTACTCAGTCCACATCCAACCTATCTACTTGGATTTCTAGTTCTTAAGAAATTAACTAATCTATAGAATTGCTATGAATCTTAGAGTACAGCCTATGAAGTCAGTGTGCCATTTCTTATGATAAATAAAGCTTCCAAAATCAAAAATTAACAAAATAAAAATAGGTTTTAAACCACCATGGAAAAGTCATACAAGAAGGTATGCTATTAAAAGCAATTAAGCTCTCAGAGTCACCGATCAGGTCTTCTAGAACAAAATTCTATTTTATTTGTGGCACTGCATTTACAATGCATTGACAATACTCTGAAATGACTCTTCATATTCAGAGGTTTTCAAGTTAATAATTTATATATATATATATATATATATATATATATATATATATATATATATATATATATATATCACATATGCAACACATGCACATGCATGAAATCCTGTATGTTGTACATTTTACCAGACCTAAATGTAAACTTCTGGAGCTCAAAATAAACTCAGAGTTGGTACTATCTAAAATTAACACCAGCATGGTACTGTCTGCAAAAAAAGAACTGTGTGAAAGTCTGTTCTGAAGATAATAATAGTGACTCAAACCTAGCTTGGATTTGAGCCCTGCTATGGGAGACAGAAGCTGACGGGTAACATGGAGTGCTGTCCTTACCACAGAAATCAGAATTGTCACTCCAGCTGAAGTTTATTAATTCCCTTTGCTCCAAAGCCTGAACGTGATCATTGTCCCCCTCACATGCAGCTGTCCTGCAGGAGCATCGTGCCACTTCTCCGCATAGTTCTTACTAGCTTAAGACACTGTGTTTTGCAAGTTGAGATGAGGACACCTGCTAATGAATGATTCAAGATACACAGGTGGCCTTAGGCTGAGCCTGACAGGCAGATTTCTGGCATGGCTCCCTTGTGAGGATCCTGTATGCAGAGCGAGAGGAAGCAGCAGCTAGATTCCTGCTTGGTCAATTATGCATGATTGCTGTCAGTCACCTTATGCTTGTGTCCTTCTGGATGCTGCAGAAGGAAGTGAACAAGGCCACGTGATGCTTAATGGTGTTACTCTTACTTCAGCTGCTACAGCAGCAGCCCAAAACTTGTAGCCATACCCACCTTGATGCAAGGAGAAAATCTGATTACTTTCATGAACAAAACACAGAGTTTGCCAAGGCTGCATGAAGACTTCCATGATGTCCGTTTCCTATTTCTCTCTAAGTCTGAAGTAGCACCATATGCATACAATGCTTGGGGTAGAAGGAGGAGTGTTAAGGTTTGAACCATATCTTCCACATTCATGTTTTGAAGACGTAGCCCCCAATACCTCAAAATGTGAGCTTATTTGGTAATAGGACCCTGGGATATGTGACAGGTAAGAAGAGTCAGATAAAAATGAGTGGGCCCTGAGTCTACTATGTCAGTGTCCTTATGGGAAGAGGAAGTTAAAACTTGGAGATAGACACTGAGTGAGAAAGAGCATCCCTTGAGGATGAAATCAGACAAGGAGGTGATGCTATTTATGTGTTAAGGAGAAATGTGAATTTTCAGCAAACCATCCCCAGGTAAAGGAAAGTTCATCAAGATCTAATTCTTCCACATGACTTTCAGAAGGATCAGCTCTATAGGCACTTTGACCTTGAACTTCTGGCCTCTTGAACTGAAATCATACACTTCTATAATTAACCCATCCAAGCATTGATATTTTATTATTGCAGCCCCAACAAACTCAGTTTATTCTGGTTTGTTAAAAGGACTATTCATATATTCTACCATTTGTACATATGTTTTCAGAACATCATAGGAAGGAGGTCACAGGGTTTGGAACAGAGACAAGTCAGTGTGATTTTCAACAAGATACTTTGAGGTATCTGCTTACAAGTTTCAAATTTTTATGGTTAATACATGAACTTGGACATTTGTTACAAATCTTGGTCATTTAATGAATGAGTAATCCAATAAAGTTACTTCGAATGCTTCTCTATGCTATTTGTGATGTAAAATTGGTACAATCCCAGGAAGATTGTGAGGACATAACTAAGAACACCCAGTGAGCTTTCTGATACTCCACTAAGCTTACATTTTGTATAAGAGCTACAGCAGTTACAGGCTCTTCAGGCTCATTTCTTTCTGTCTTATTTGAACTTCTCTTTCTTCCCACAGATTTCATGGCAATGTGGTCCTTTCAACGAATTCTCACAATTATGATTGAGTAGTTAAGTCCCACCTCATAGAAGCTTGTCATTACGAAGTCTATGTGCTCATACTGACAACCCCTCACATGGAAACAAATGTCTGACCATTTTAAAACAGTTATGTGCACACATAACTATTTATGTGCATACTCTCTTTACTAGATCATGCCTTTTGTAAGATAGTTTATTTTTCCCTTCCATACCATAGTTCTTTACACAATAGGTTTCCATCAAGAAGTCAATGAGTAAAGAGATGAAAGAAAGGATGCTATGGTTCTTTGTCCAGGGTAAATAAGCCCCAAGAGAGAGTCTTGTTTCCTTCCTTACTGTCAGGATGGGCATATTTAAGTTATGTTTTACCTGATGCTGAGTATGGTACATGAAGGATGAGTACCATCCTTGTGGACAGAGGTGTCTTTCAGGAAGGGAAATAGACTGACAAACAAGCCAGTTGCCTGCCAAGAGCAGGAATTTGGTGGCTTGTGATCTGCATATGCATAGATATTGCATGTTTCCATATGTTATACTTACATGATATTTATTTTGCCCACCACTTTATTTCAGCATGACTCAGGAAGACATTTATACATATCAGTGAGGAAACTGGGGCAAGTAGATTTTCCAGCATTTTGTTATCTTTGCCACTTCTTATGATTTAAGATTTCATTTAGTTGATTTATAAAATAAGGACTTGAGATTCTAAATTACAACCTTCTGGATGGATAGAACTCAGTGCATGTGGGCTTTATAGCTCAGTTTGTCCTGAAACAAAATCTCAAGGAGATGTCAATGCAAATATAACACATTCAAGTGGAGGATAAAACTTCAAGGATCTAAGTATAATATTAGGCAGTCAGTGGAAATTAACTTCTAAGAAATCCTAGTGTGGTCTTAGTTTTGATAATTAATAAATGACCAATAATTTTCTCTAAATCTGTGTTCTCAGCCAGATTTAAGATTAGCTGTCCGACTCCATAGCTCATGGAAAATCAATCACAATATTAAATCTATAACAGAAAAGTAGGGAGCAGTTCACTGAGACTTGACAGATTATGAGGTCAACACTCAAGTTTAGAACTGCATGAATCAAATGAAGAAGAGCTTGGAGGGAAGTATTTCAGATCCTGAAAGAAAGTAATTTCCAACCCAGATGGATATACCCTGAAAAGCTTTCTATCAAATTCAATGACAAGATAAGATCCTTCCATGGCAAACTATATCTGACTAAAATCATGATCACTAAACAAACCCTACAAAGTATACTGAAAGTTATTCAACAAAGATACAGAGGATGTGAGGTAAATCTGGCTGTGACATCTGTCACCCTATTGATGGCCAAGGTTGATTTGGGTGACCTGGCTGGCTAGATGAATGTCCATTCTTTCTTCAACATTCCATATTTGTCTCTCCAGAAGCTATGTGTTCCATCAAACAGGATAACCACCACCATCCCGTACAGTCAACTCATGATCAAGGGCACATGAGCAATTGCGCTCCCCTGCTAGAACCTCCAAATCAGCATTCTACAAAATCATAGAAACAACCACATTTTCAAAAAAGAACAGAAAAGAACGACCAAAAAGAAAAGTAATAAAAAAGAGACAAAAATTAGGAAATCTGCAGCAGGAAATTACCATAACAAGAGGGCCTTCCAGATAGCTCAGTGGATTAAAGAACCTGCTTAGGCAGAATGCAGTGGCCGGGGCTTGATCCCCAGCATGTTGTATGGCCCCACAAACCAGAATGCACTGAGAGGGCAAATGAGACTGGACGTAGTGGCACTTGCCTGTAATGCCAGTGCTTGGGAGTGTGAAAACAGAAGAATCATTACAAATCTGATCTGTGTAACGAGGCCCCGTAGACCCTGTTATAAATGCATAAAAAAGTAACAAAGGTAAAACAATACGTATCAGTTATAACCAACCATTAATGTAAATGGCCTCAATTCATCAATCAAAAAGAAACAGACTAGCAGTGTAGATTAGGAAACAAAATCCAGGGCCATCCAGATAGTTTAGCAGATTAAAGCACTTGCTAGGGGTTCAATCCCCTGCTTTCCATGCTGGCCCAGAACCTGGTGCAAGCTGAGATGGTGAATGAGACTGGGTGTTGTGGTGCACACTTGTATTCCTAGTGCTTGGGAGGCTGAAACACTAAGGATCACTACAAGTCTGATCAGTGTAGTGAAACTGTGGACCCTGTGCTAAATACACAAAAAGGAAACCAAATCCAACAATATGTTTCATGAAAGAAACACAATTCAAAAGGAAATTCACAAACTAAAAGTCAAAGGATGGAAAACAATTCTCCATGCCACAGAAAACCAGTAAAAATTAGAAGTAGCTATTCTGCTTGCTGACCACGTCAACTTCAAACTAAAAACCATTCAAAGAGATAAAGATGGTCACTACACACTTTTTAAGGGAAAACTGCAAAAGGAAGAGGTAACAACTATAAATATATGTGCATCCAATGTAGAACCACTCAAGTACATTAAGACAAATTTTAACAGACATAAAAAACAAATGAGTAATGGACAAGTGTAATGGAAAATTTTAACACGACACTGTCACATAGAGACAGATCCACTAGTCAAGATAATAGCAAAAAATAAGAGAACTAAACCAAACGTGAAGAAACAGACTCAGTAGAACTTTAGAGAATAAGTACAGGACATTCTCTATTATAAACAATATACTAGCTTATAAACCATGCTTAACTAAATGGAAAGGAACTGAAATGATCCCATGCATACTACTTGTCCACAGTGCAGTGAAACTGGAAATTATTGACAAAAGAAACCACAAATCACCATAAACACATGTAAATTTAAATAACAACCTCACAAACAACTAGTGAGTCACAGATGAAATTAAAGAAAAAAACTTAAAAATATATTTACAATCAAACAAAAATGCAAATACAGATAAGTTGAACCTGTGGGATACAATGAAATCTACCCTAAGAAGGAAAATTACTGTGCTAAATTCACACATTAGGAAAACAGAACAAGTCCAAATAACTGATCTTATGCTGCACCTCAAACTCCTAGGAAAAGAAAAGCAGGTCAAGCCCAAAGCCCAAAGAAGAAAAGAAACTACAAAAATTAAAGCTGAAATTAATGCAATGGAGATGAATCATAGAGTTGTTCCTTTGAAAGAATAAATAAAATTGATAAATCCCTAGCCAACTTGATCAAAAAAGAGAAGAAAAAAAAAAAAAAACAAATTCATGCAATAAGGAATGAGAGGTGTGAAATAAATAAACACCCTGCAGAAATTCAGTGTATCTCCAATACCTACTTCTAAAATCTTTACTCTCAGTTTGGAAAACCCAGAGGAACTTGACAATTTTCTGGATATATATGAAATATCAAAGCTAAATCAAGAACATATACAAAATGTGAGTAACCCAATAACAGAAAACAAAATTGAGAATGAAATTAAAAAAACACAAACATAGGAAAGCCCTTATGGATTCAAAGCTGAATTCTACAAGAAATTTAGAGATTTAATGTCAAATTTTCTCAAGCTATACAATGAAATTGAAAGGGAAACAATTCTAAACTCATTTGTGCACTGATGCCAAAACCAGAAGAATAAGCAATACCAAAACCAGAGAAAAAGCCAACTGAAAAGGAGAATAGGTCAATCCCTCTAATGAGTGTAGATGCAAAAATCTTTAGTAAAGGATTTTTACTAGCAAACAGCAAAGCAATAAATCATCAAGAAGATTATATATCACAATCAATTATAATTCAACCCCGGAATGAAAGGATGTTTCCACATACAAAATCCATAAATACAAAATACCACATTAATAAAGCAAAGAACAAAAATCACATGATCATCTCAATAGATGCAGAAAAATCTTTTGAAAACTCCCAACATTCATTCATAGAAAAACCCAGCAGGAAATCAGAATAGATGGTCTATATCTCAACCTGATAAAAGCCATCTATGAGAAACTAACAGCCTACATCATACTAAATGGGCAAAAGCTGAAGGCCTTCATTTTAAATCAAGAACAAGACAGGGACTATCTCCATTCCTACTCAATATAATTTTGGGTACATTAGTCCGAACAATTAGATAAGAGACAGAGAGGAAAGAAATGAAATTATCATTATTTGCAGATGACATAATACTGTACAAAGAGGAGCCCAAAAACTCCACCAAGAATATTATAGATTTCATGACCAAATTCAGCTACATAGCAGGATTCATACTCAACTCTCAAAAATCAATAGCCTTTTTCTTCCTTTTTTGTGCAGTTTGGACTCATAGTGATCCTCCTGATTTGTGCCTCCATAGTGCTGGGATTGTAGGCATGTGCCACTACAGCTGGACAACACTGCTGGCTCAGCTCACCTGTGTGCGAGGCTGGTGCAGGATATGGTGCCAGGCATGGAACCCTAGCCCCTATACTTACCTAAGCAAGCACTTATTCCTCTGAACATATCACCAGCCCTCCAGTAGCATTTTTGTACAAAACCAGTGAATGCACATAGAGAAAAAATTTGGTAAACCACATCTTTCACAATAACTTCCAAAAAATAGAATCAATTTCACAAAAGAAGTAAAAGATTTATACAGTGAAAATCATGGTGCTCTAAGAAAATAGGTTGAAAAGCATTTCAGTAAATGGAAAGATAGTCTTGATTCTGGACAGCAAGAGTCAATAGTGTGAAAATGCCCATGATATCAAAATTGTTACACTGACCCAATGCAATCCCAATTAAAATACCATTAAAAGGGCCAGCCAGATAGCTTAGCTGAATAAAGCTCTTGCTTAGAGACACAGGGTTTGGGGTTCAGTCCCTGGAGTGCTGTGCTGACCCCATATCATGGACACTCTGAGACAACAATTGAGACTGGGCATGGTAGTGAGTGCCTGTAATCCCAGAACTTGGAAGGCTAAAAAGAGAGGATGACTCTGAGTCTGAGACGCTATGGAACCTGTATACTCTGTACTAAATACATTTTAAAAAAATTAAAATACCACTAGTACACCTCACATAGCTAGAGAAAACCTTCAAATTCATCTGCAACCAAAAGAAAACCACAATGTGAAAAGTAATCCTGGGAAACAAAGGAAAGGCAGAAGGTATGGCAATACTAACCTGAAAATATACTATAAACCTACTATGATAAAATCAGCATGGTACTGGCACAGAGACAGACCTGAGTTTCAGTGGAACAGATTAGAAGATGCCCACACAACTGCAAGCACATCCAGCCACCTAATCTTTGATAAAAAACAAAACAAAACAAAACATGTTCACTGGAAAAAAGATAGCCTCTTTCATAAATGGTACTGGAAAAACTGGCTTTCCACAAGTCAAAGACTAAAATTAGACCTATGTCTATCACCATGCACTAAACTTCAGTCAAACTGGATCCGCTATTTAAACAATAAAACAGAAAAAATAAATCTTGTGGAGGAAAACATAGGTAGAAATGTTAAATACATAGAGTTAGGTAGTGAGTTCATGAACAAAAGTCAAACTGCATGGGAAATACTTCAAAGAATCTCCAACTGGGGTCTCATCTTTTTGAAAAGTTTCTGCAACGGAGTAAAACTCCAACAGAGTAAAAAGAAAAGCCAACAACTGGGAAAAAATTATAGTTGATTTTCCCTCCAACATAGGACTTCCATCTAAAACATAAAGATTAAAAAAAAATCAAGTCCCTCAAATTCAAAAACCAAATCCAAAAACGGGCATCTAAGATAAATATACACATTTTAGATGAAGAACAAATGGTAAGTAAATATATGAAAAATTGTTCAACCTCATTTGTCATTCAAGAAATACAAATTAAAACAGTGTTGAGATTCCATCTCACCACAGAAAAAAGGGCTGTCATCAAGAAGTCAGCCAATAACAAATGCTGTACGGGCTGTGGGATAAAAGGAAACCTTCTCCGCTGTTGGTGGGAGTGCAGACAGTACAAACACTGTGGACATCAGTGTGGGGTTTCCTTCAAAAGCTAGGATTTTAGGTCCTATTCAACCTAGCTGTTCCCCTCCTTGTATTTTTCCAGAAGAACTAAAAACATCATACCAAGCAATATATGTTTATAGCACCACAATTTGTCATACCTAAATCTTAGACGCAGCATAAATGACCATCCATTGAGAAGCAGATAAAAAGGATGTGATATTTTTTACACAATGGTGTATTATTTGACTATAAAACAGTATAAATTTGAGGTTTTGATCAGCAAATGGATGCAACAAGAAACCATACAATTAAGTGAAATAAATCAGACCCACATGTCCAAACATCAAATTGTCTCCTTAGTATGAGAGCGTGAGAAGAGAAAATAAAATTTGAAGGGTACAATACATGCTGGAAAAAGGGAATGAACCTATTCCAAAGGAAGGAATCACTGATTGAGGAGAAGGACAGGAGAGGTGGTGGGGAAAATGTTACCTCTACATATGTAAGCAAGATGGTTTGGAAAACTGTACTGTGGCTTTCTGCTAGTCTGTGGAAAGGAGCACTTGGTGTTTAATTCGTTTTATCTTCTTTTTTCAATTGTTTGTCCTTTTGCTATAGTTAATTTCTTCTTTTTTCTAATGTATTTGGTTGTCACAGGATCTCACTATGCAGCTTTGGATTATTCAGTATGCAGTGACTCGTGCTTTCCACCTTTAGATCTGCAGCTCGACCTGCTTTCTATCTGGATCTTCCATTCTATCCCTTTCTTCTCAGCTTTAGCTTCCTTGGATATTTGACTCAGCTTCCTGCCCCACCCTCGCACCATTCTATCCAATGCTGCTTCTAATGACTATTATTAGAAAGGAGGCATAGCATTTTAAGCCAGAAGTGAGTCAAACAATTGGCAGCAGTGAATAACTCAAACCTTGTCCCAGAGGGTCCTGCCAGCAGCTTCCATACTTAACTCAAACTTAACTGGGACATACACATTGTATGAGGTACTACTACCTGTGAATGTTTTCCTTAAATTCAGGGAGTTTCATTGTAAACATCTACTCAATGATTCCATCAGTCAGAGAAAATTTCAAGGTAAATTTATTTTTGTTATATCATTAAATGATAATTTTCTCCAGCTTTCCCTATTTTGGTGCATTCAGGCTTCTGACTGTAGGAAGTTGTAATAAACCAAGAGGGGAATCAGGGCTTGCTCAAAGGCCATACTTGGGAAGATTTTCTCCACAATCCCATGAGCCAGGACAATCTGCGTCTCTCTCATCCTCTTCACAGGATTCCTATTCTCCGTTTCACAGGGACTGTGGTTTTTAAAAACATTGTAGCAGGCTTCCAAATCATTTTCTTGCTTTTAGTCTTAGCACACACCAATTTATCCCTGACATTGTAGCCAGAGGTAGCTTTTAGATAGCAAATTTGACAAAATAATTTACTGTCTAAAATGTGTCAGTGTCTACCAGTTACCTCCAAGACAGCATTTGAAATTCTTAAGAAACCTTTCAAATTACTTGGCAAGCCAGCCCAACATGAGGAGCTCATGCTTTATTTCTTACTATACCTTCCTAAAGTGCTTCCAGATTAAATTAGAGACAAAGAAGAAGAAGAAATGCCAGAGATATATCTAGCACAATTTTCTTTACATTCTCTAACTGTGTGCAAGTCACATGTGATCCACTTTAAACTTGTTGTCCCCCAAACACTATCCTATTTAATAAGCAAAGCCTAAGCAATAGATTTTGCACTAAATAATCAACCCTAAAGGATGGAAAGATGGCGAGGGGTTTTTCTTCATCTTTTCTGAAGATTTGACCTACTCAGAATGTAAGAATTCTGCTTCTCACTTAAAAGTAGTTTGACACCTCCTTTTGTCATTATTCCCATGTCCTCCAGAAAACCTTCGGCAGGTTCAGTAAGCATATAATGAAGGCTAGGCTTTCATGCCTATGTATTGCTTGTGTGGCAGTGGATTCTGAGAAAAGTCCCCATCTGCTTGAGACAGAGTGAGTGAGAGAGGTATGCATTGCAACACTATCTGTGTTTCTTTGCAAAAGTTAATCTTTTTTCAATTTAAACTCAATTTGGAAAGTGCAAATCCAATAAAAAAGGGTATCCCTTACACCAATCTTGCATTCCCAAGGATAATTAAAGCCCACACAAAGAAAGACCTATTTACAAAGAATTTGTAACTGCCCAATAGAAAGTATTAAAAAAATATATTGGTGGACTTTGAAAATATACAACTGATGAGGCCCTTTTGTTAAAGAAACTATATCAATCAAATAACCAGATATGAGGCACTTTCTATAAGTGATATGCTTAATGGTGTTGCTGTATGATTATGCCAAGTGAAATGCACAATATGTAGCTTTGGTGCAGTACATAAAGCATCCTCAATTCATTTCCATAAATATCTTCATGCAATCTTATGTATGCATCTGTACTTTGATAAGTTACACAAAAGTAAAATTTATGGTCAAAACTAGACTCAAAACTAATTGGGCAGTCCAGATAAACAGCAGAACTTGTACTTTTTCTGCAAAATTTGGTAATATTGTTCATTGTCTTCATTCAATTCATTAGACAAGTATATATTGAACCTATAAATGGCATGGTAAATTCATTCTCAACTGCTGAGATCCAAGTACTAGGAACTCAGAAAATAAATTGTGTCATAATGAGGTTGACAGGTAATTATGAGCCAATTATTTAAAAGAACAAGATCATTTCTGATAATTTTCATGATTAGTAAAATAAATAAAACAAACCAGGTATATAAAAGTAGGCAGTGACAGATAATTCTGATCCAGGGTCAAGGAAGGGCAAATGATGGGTTTGCTTACCATAATCCACGGAAAGGAGATGAACAACACCAGGAGAGATGAAAATTCTCCTCTCCAAAAAATCTTCTCGCCAGTTCAAAATAAAAAGGAATAAGAGCAAGTTTCCTCATCACAAGATACAGGGTACAACAAATATTTTGAAGATCAGAGGCAGGAGGCTTGAAAAAATGAAACAATGGTGTTTAACATCTCCAATATATTTCCAAAAATATCCAGAAATATTTTGTTTAGTTTATCCGCTTAGTGCTGATGGCTGTACAAGGAGGTTGCAGTTCTCATTCTCATTCTATTCTTAGGCTGGGCATGGTGGCATGCGCCTGTAGTCCCAGCTACTCGGGAAGCTGAGGTGGGAGGATCGCTTGAGTCCAGGAGTTCTGGGCTGCAGTGCGCTACGCTGATCGGGTGTCCGCACTAAGTTCGGCATCAATAAGGTGATCTCCAGGAAGCCGGGGAACCACCAGGTTGCCTAAGGGGGGTGAACCGGCCCAGGTCAGAAACGGAGCAGGTCAAAACTCTCATGCTGATCAGTAGTGGGATCATTCTATCCTTAGGGAAAACGGACAAAGCGGTCATGTGACCATTCTTAGGTGAGAACTGAGCAGGAACCTACACACTACAGCATGGAGGGTTAGTCCAGTTGGATATTTGCTTATGCTTCTTATTCTTATTCTTATTCTTAATCATTTGATGGACACAGTTTCACTTACCAATTGAATCACTTTTAACTACTGTTTTCTGTCCATGAGCACAGGCATGTAGAAACTGTGTGGCCTAAGAAGCCCACACAGGATGTGTACTATCTTTTTCCAGAAAAAATGCACCAACTGCACATGCAGAACAATAATAATCTCCTAATAATTAATTCTATATACCACTTGTACATGCAAGTATCAGAACCTGTTTCACTTCTTTTTTTTTTTTTTTTTTTTTAATTTTGAATTCTATGTAGAAGATTGGGTCCTTAAGGGGGAGACGACATTGAAGTGTGATACCCTGGGAAAAGTGCAGGTATATTGTAAGGACTTATCATCATGTTTAAATTATGCTAAAAATAAAATGTAGAAATTTGTCCACATAAATTATTTATGTGTATTATTCTAATTTTTCCAAGAGATCCAGTTATTCCCTCATACTCTTTTTATTTCTTAGTGTACCCAAATTATAATTTTAGTACTGAAGGAGGAGCACAAGTATGATGTTATTTCTAAAATGATACATTATACTTTGTACTAAAATGAGAAATCAAAGAAAGTAATACAATAAAGTACACTAGACTAATAAAGTGTTTAACATTCTTTACTCAGTTAGGTCTCAGAGACATAATTTCAACTAACTAAACATTTCCTAAAATATATTTAAATGAATTTTGGTAGGTTTATCATTGTCCAATATTTTATCAAATGTTATTAAATATACTATTCCCAAGCTATGCACGATCATATGATAAAGCTCCTGAAAATGTATAGGTTAAAACAATAATACATTTTAAAAAGTCTCTCAAAGTTCTGGCGGTTGAGCAGGCTCAGCCAGGTGGTTCTTACATCTCGCTTGGCTTTGCTTAGGCTGTGTGCTGGGTTACATCCTGAGCATTCGCTTCTCACATGCCTGGCAGTTGGTGATGGCCTTTGCCTGGGATTGCCCTGGACTGCCTTGCAGTCGCCTGGCCATGTAGTTTGCGATTCCTCGAAACATGAGTTTGGGCTCCAAGCCCAGTGCTCCCAATAGCAGAAGCTGGAAAATTCAAATTTCTTAGAGTCTGGTTCAAGATTGTGGTCATTCTTCTCATTATACTTCATTAAAAGAGCAATCATCAAATCCAATTTCAAGGTAAAAAATACATAGACTAAATCTCAGTGAGACAAATGTTAAAAAATGTCAACTCCTTGTCTAAAAATACTCCAACTCTGGCCAACAATTTCAAATTATCTAATATGAGTGTTATTCCAAAATTCAGCATGCATTAATTACTAAGATTACCTAAGGATCATCTTCTGACAATTCCTCCCACCCTCCACCCTACACACACCAAGCAGTGGTGGATCATGCAAACAGTTCCATGCATGGACACTGTCTTAAGAAATCAGGGAACCTCAATGACAGTGACTGGTTCTTAGCATCTCTGCACCCAACCATGCCAGTGCTCTGTGGGACCCTTTACTGCTCCTGAGAAGAATTCTCTCAGGCTTTATCTCTGTAATCTAGGGTCTTGGTTCCTTCATATATATCTTTAATCATTTTCTCATAAGCAATTTAATTATTCTAATAATTATCTTCTTAGATTATTTTCAACACTGTTTTCATTTTTATTATGTACCTACTACATTTCCTCTTATCCAAATGGGTGGTTATTCTATCATAAATTTATACAAAAATTTTCATGACTTCTTGACTTCATGTGGTTAAGGTAAATCATAAATGTATGAGCAGAGCCTTTCTCTTTCCAAACTTAGGTTGTTAATGGAAAATGATCTTAAGATTTTTTGGAAGCTTGACTATTTGATGTGCACACCTGATGCTCCTTAGGGTCCATTTATTTGTTGGAGACTTTGGGGGGATACTGCCTGGATGGTTTCCAGGTCACGGGTTATCACACTCTGGATCTGATCTTTGACTGCGGTCATTTTTTATTTTAGAATGATTTGTGTACTAAGTCTGAAAATAAGAAACGGCTTTAATTTGTAATTGTACAAGCCATAGGTGCCCTGCTACAATTAGAGGCAAGAAACTTAGCTGGATTTTAAAGACCAATAGGTTATTCTCATTTCTCAGGTAGGACATTATCACAGGGGCCAGTGCTGTCTGACTTTCTGCCACCACACACGTCCTCTTCTCTTCAGCTTCCAGAGGTCTGACTCTCATTTAATATAAATGTTCATGGCAACTTGATAGAGTTTTTAGGAGCTTTACATAGGCACATTCCAAATTCTCAGCTTCCTGATGTCAAACCAGTGCCAAAAATGATGGCAAAACTCTTTCTATTATAATATGTCTTCTTACCTAAATTACTTTAAAAATTAACTCAAATGTAGTGGCTTAAAACAGTATCTTTTAGAGCCTACCAGAAATCTCAGTGGATTAAAATGCCTGCTTAGGCAGACACAGGGATTGGGTTGAATCCCCAGCATACCGTACCAGACCTACCCTTGAAGTTCACTGAGATGGCAATTGAGACTGGGTGTGGTGGTGCGTGCCTGTAATCCCAGTACTTGAGAGGCTAAAAACAGGAGGATTGTTAGTGTAGTGAGACCCTTTCTACCCTATAGTAACGCATAAAAATAAATGAATCAGTATCCTTTTATTATCTCACATAATTCTGTGTACTGGCAGAGCTCACCTAGGCAGTTGCAACTCAGTATCTTTGCACAGTGGCAAGCAGGCAGGACTGAAATTCAGGTCATCGATGAGTCTCTGCATTCATATGCCTCTCTCTAACTGCATAGAGGCAGCTGGACTTTAGCTGGCACTGGTAGCTGGTGCCATCGAAGGTGTCTCTGCATGCCTTGGGCTTCTCTGTGGCACAGCTGAGTGCTAAGTGGAAGCTCCCACAAACGGGAGGGACACTGCTCCTAGTCCTTAGACTCTGGCTGTTGACTGTGTGAGACTCTATTGCTCAAGAGCCCAGACTAAAGTCGAGGGCGTTCAGGCCTCCTGTATGTCACTGGATTGGGGGGGCAATTTTTGTAAACTTCTACAAGTTCTTACTATATAACGTGCTGAGGCACGTTTATGCACCTGCGTTACAATGATTTAAAACATACCACTTCTCTTTGGAAAGATCCCACTCAGAACTGGCTTTTCTCCATTAATTAAACTACAAATTTTCAGAATCTCTTGCCTTATATGAATCCAGGTTGCGGTTTAGCATAAGGATAATGGATAATGATTTGGAACGTGGAAATGAAGTAGCAGTTGTTATCTTCCTTTTTTTTTTCTGTGATACTGGGGATTGAATTCAGAACCCTGCGCTTGCCAGGGAAGCTCTTATTCTACTGAGATATGTCCCTTGCCCCACTTGTTGTCTTTTGAACGTCACTTTAAAGAAACAAAACCACAGTACTACATGCCACGGATGATACACACACTTAATTCTTAGCTAGGGTTGCACTTCCTGTATTTGTTCCTGTTTTCTTTTTTTGCCCAATTTAGAAGTCTTAGGCCAGAAGAAATGGTTACTCCTGTAAGGTGGATGAGCTCCACAGCCCACTACTAGCATCACTGAGGTTGGACGAGATGCCAATGTGGATCCCAGTTTTCCTGATAGGTTCTACTCTTCCACACAAATTGCAGTTTTTCTTTGCTGTCCAGCATTTCACTTCTGTGCTTTTCCCTGACTACAGCCTTACCTTCAAGGATTCTAGGTCCTGTGACAAACCCTATCAGAAGCTTTACCTAAATTTCTTCCTTTACCTTCATGTACAGTGGCTAATACAATTGCAAATCTATTTTAGATTACTCAGAGTTTGCCTGATTCCCCTAGGGAATGCAAACTATTGCAGGCAGAGGACAGTGAATTAATTGTCATAAGGACAGAACAGAATAACATGCATTATCAAGTAAAGACCTGCGAAAGCCTGGCTGGGCAAGGACCACAGCATTCATAGAAATTTCATTTCTCCCAAGTACTCTGCATCCTTCACAAAGTGTAAAGGACAGGGAAAGACACTCAAGGTGGGGCAAACAGCATTGATTTTATGAACTTTCAAGTAATTGACTTTGCATAAGTCACCTCTATTGATTGCTCTTGGAACTTTCTTCTATCACATGCTCTGTCAGTTTCCAGGCTTTCTCCATCTATTCTGTATAAATTTCCATCTGGTCAGGAAAGACTTGGAACACTCATAACCTGACTCACAACTTTGCCTGATGTTTTTTAGAAGTCTCTATTGAAAGCTACTCTTTATTCCTCCCAGGTCAAGGCCAGGGAGTAATCCTTAAGGACTTCCTTTTTCCTCCTGAGTGGGTTCTTTGTGACTCCACTTAATTTCTGATATGCAGTGGATTCCCAGAACCTAGGCACAGCCTTGCCTGAACATGTGATTTCGAACAGGATTTTCCCACAGGGAGCATCAATCATCTTCAAAGTGTATGCAGCATCCTGCTGAAGGGAAGAACTATGTATGAAGTTTCCATCCAAGTTGGTCCTTCATTATGCTTCAATGTAACTATTTGACTTCAGTTACTCAAATAATGTTTATGAGGCTCTATTTCCACAGCTGTAAGACAGATAATATTATCGTGAAGATTTATTGATGGTGGGATTGCTGTTGCTGCTGCTATTTAAACTGAAAACAAAATGTATCATTTTATTCAATACCAATATTCATTGTCAGCCATTAGATAACAAAAACACCTGAGAGTCTAATAATCTAGGATTCCAGTCTCCAATTTCAGATTTTGATTTCTTATTGTATCATTAATTGTATGAAATTATGCATATAAAATAGTTCAGGCTGCATGTGGTATATTATATGTGTTCCTTATTAGAGATCCAGTTGATTGCAGTGCAAGATTGGGTGCTGTTAAAATAGTAGATGTCATTTCAGAAGGCAGGAGAACACTAATGCCCTGTGGTGATCAGTTGCTTCCCTCACCAGACAACTGCCCAGAATAACACAAACAAAATGCTAAGCAACTCTTCAGCAATAGTAGAATTGTGATCTAACAAAATAGATCAGCTCTAAGCACCTATGCTGAGACCTAGTTTAATCGAAGTTAAGACCAGGGATACCAGGGTTCTACGTTTAACCTTGGAACTCATTTGTCCAATTGTTACACAAGGTATAATTGAACACTGGTGAAAAAAATGAACTCAAATGGGTAAGAAGCACAGGAAAATGCATTTATCCAAACTGAAATTCTAGACGGACTATAACTTCCCATAATAAGCAGAATCTGGAACCCAGTACTGACTTAGGACAAAGTCTTTAAGAATGTGATACTGGGGCTGGGCAGATAGCACTGTGATCTAAATGCCTGTCTGGCAAGCTCAAAGACCTGAGTACAATCCCTGGAACCATGTGCCAGGCTGGCCCCAGAACCCCAGGTGCATTGTGTGGCTCCAAAACTGGGTACAGTGGTGCACACCTGTAATCCCAGCACTGGGGAGTCTAAGACAGGAGGATCACTATGAGTCCAAGCTGTGTAGCAAGACCCTGTTCCAAATAAATAAACATATAAATAAAAACATTTTTACGAAGATTTTTTTAAAAAATGAATGTGATAGCTTAACATGGTGCTAATCTGGGTATCACATCTCTGACCACAGAGAAATCAAACGCATGGAAATGTACACCTGTGTGTTTTAGATAAGTGTTTTCTCTCAAGGTACCCCTTTTAACATGAGGCTGTTACAAGACTGTAATTTTAGGAAACTTCCCCTCAGTGAAAGTAACAGGAAATGTAGTATAAATTGCACACTTAACCACGGCATATAAACTGTGTGGTCTCATGAGTAGATAGCCTTATGGATTTTTTGTTTTGGAGGGGGTGAAGTCAGTGAAGACATGCTGATGCTATTCTTGGTTCTCTGTAGAACTAATAAAATCTCTGTTAGAATCATAGTTATGTGATTTTGAACAAGGCTAGTCTCCTGTACTTGGTTTCCAAATCCCTGAGTAGAGAAGCCAGTGTGAGTTCCGTAAGTCTCTCTCAGCTCTGACATTCCAAGGGATAACCCAGTTACATAGGCTTTTTTCAAGTACTTAAGGCAACGCTGAAGTGCATGACATCATGCTCTGGGCAATGATTTAGCTTTCCACTTACAAGTCAAAAAAGTCTGGTGCATGGCTGTTCTTTTAACAGACACGAAATCTTGGTGATTTTGCTAAAACTAAAAATAGATGCTCTTTGAAAAAGAAGAGTCATGTTGTTTATAAATAGCAAGCCTTTAACTCTGGGGTGAGTTCGGTCAGAAAGAGCAGTTTAAACAGAAATTCACAGTAAAAATAAAAATACTTAACTGGCTTGAGAAGAATCTAGCTGTAAGATTTGGAGTTACTGAGTTACTTACAGGAGTTATATGAAGATGAAGAATTAAGAATCTTTAAACTCTAAGAACAAGAAAATGTTTATTTAATAACTATGTATTTCATAGCAGAGGACAGGCAAGCTGAAAGGAATTAGGGGCACAGAAAGGGAGAAGATGGGATGGGAATCTATCCAGCTAGCTCATTCATTCCATTGTCCCCAATTCTTCTATCAATTGTGAGCAATCATGAGACTTCCTGCTTATCCAGCCATTGTCTTTTTACTCATTGTTTATCCTTTTTTTTTCTTTTTATTGTTTGCATTTTAGGGAAGGGTCTATAGGGTGTTCAGGGTCTCACTATTAGATCGGACTCGTAGTGATCTGCCTGTTTACACCTCCCAAAAGCTGAGATTACGCGCCCAGTCTCAATAGCAGTCTCAGCACATCTCGGGGGCAGGGCCAGCATGGCAGACCCAGGGATCCAACTGAGCCTGCCTGCAGGCTGTTTAATCTGCTGAGCTATTTGGCCAGCCTGCTCAGTTTATATTAACTCAAATGTGAGACCAGAAGAAGGAAGAAGTTAGGCACATCTTCAGAGCTAAGTGTGGGCTAACTGATTAGCTCACTAAAGGAATGCGATGATCAGAGACTCGTGTGCTGTCCCATGGAGGAACTTTGGGAGAAACACAGCACAGATTTTAGTGTCCAGATGCCCACGCTCTGCTCGGGAGGACAAGAATGTATCTAAGTAATACCAGAAATAATAAGTGCTTAAAGGAATATATAGCAACCATTTCTTCAACATCCACAACCGTCGATCGTGGCATATATCTGGGAGATGGTGTTTTGTGGTTATTTTACTTTAATTTCTTTATTCTTATGTAAATATGCATGCCTTCTACAAATTTTATATTACACAAAAGTACAAATTTACTTAAGGAGATATATGATATATTAAATTTCATATTGTAAATTTAAGGTGATGTGACTGGTTTTTGAAAATGTAGTAGTATTATAATAAATGCTACTTTTTAAATAAAATTTATATTCACAGGAAAATTGGTAGACTATTGACAACTCTATGTACCCTATTACCTTTCCTTAGCTTCTCTAATTATTAATATTAATGTCATATATTTGCTATAGCTTATGAGCCCACACTGATGTCATTACTTAAAGAAAATTTAGGTTAGGATTCACCTGTGTGTATTTCTATGGGTTTCTACAAACACCTAATGGCATGCACATAGAAAACTGTCATTCATCCAAGCGTCACTTAGTTTTCAATGATTCATCATAATCTTTTCCCAGTGAAGCCCTTATAATTGTTGACTGTTTCCACATATTTAAAATTTTGCTTTTCCAAGAATACCTTGAGATTACAGCATCATTTTCAGGCTGACTTTCTTCACTTGGAAAAAGGAATTTCATATTCATTAAATGTCTGTTATGGCTTTTTTTTTCTATGAGTAATATTCCATTCCATGGATATTTTAATTCCTCTATTGACACATAGATGATCACTTTCAAGTTTTGGCAAGTACAAAACTGTGATAAATATTTTGTGTGGATGTGTTTCCAACTCATTTGGGTGGATTCCAAAGAGCTCATTCATAGGTCCTATGACAACAGTATGTGGCTTTTGCAAAAATATTCCAAACTATCTTTCAACGTGTTTGCACCATCTTTCACCTTCATCCAGCAAGGAATTACTCTTCCTGGTGTTCCTCACCCTTACAAATCTGGTCTAGCACTAGTACTGATTTGGTCATTCTAATAACTATGTGCCATAAGCATTTATTTCACATTCAATGTGATTACATATTATATTAAGTAAATTTTAATCTCATATATATAATCTTTTTATCTTCTTTATGAAGAAATCTGGTGCCTTAATCAGTCACAATTTACTAGAAAAACAGATACAACACAAGATATATAACTGCATAAGAAATTACAATATTGGCTTGTGATGTTCTGCCATAGAATTGGATGAGGAAGGGTGCAGATGTGGCTGGCACCCTGAAGGCTGAAGAGCTCATTCTGAGGTGTGTAGCTCATTGCATTGTTACCCACCAGTTTGTATCAGGAGCTTGATAGGTCTTCAATGGAAGGCTAAAAAATCCATGCTGGAAGGAAGAAGAGTCTATTTTGGTAGTCTAAAGAAGAGTTTGAGAGGAAGCTGAACTGCCTGTGCCAGAAGCCAGGAGATGATGTCCAAGCTGATAGCAAAAACGGTATCTTCTCTGAAGAACAAATAATCCATCCTTTCCTCATTTCCCTTTTACTGTATGTAGGTTGATCACTCTAGAGGTGGTACTTGGCCCACACCATCCTGCTGCCCTCCTCCTGCATATGCTGAGGGTGTTTCCAAAGTAAGGACCCTGGACAAACTTCTCAAACTGACCCAGTGACCAACATCTTACAGCAGCGAGGGCATGTCCTCTACACCCTAGTATGTGAAATTACTGAGTGACTAAGTTAAGCTGCTAGACTTCTGACATTGATACAGTGGATCAACCATTACACATACTTTTGGTTGCATTCTGGAGTTAAGTTTTAAAGGGCCCTTTGAGTTCTAGTACTTTATTAGATATGTGGTTTGGTAAAATTTTTCACCCTTGTTGGCTTCTTTTTCTCTGAGCAATTCTTCCATGTTATAATTATTTTTAAATAAAATTTAATGGGCTTATTTACTTGTTTTTCTTACTTATGGTTTATATCTGAAAAAGTCAATGGCAGGCCAGATAGTTCAGCTGATTGAAGCACCTATGTAGGCAGATCTAGGAGCCAAGGGTTCAGTCCCTATCTTGCTGTGCTGCCCTGGCACCTGTGGCATGCTGAAAGAGCAATGGAGACTGGTTGGGGTGGCACGTGCCTGTGCCTCTAACCCCTGCACTTTAGAGGCTGAAAAACAAGAAGGATCACTACAAGTCTGATCTGTGTAGTGATACCCTGTAGACCCTGTATTAACTACAAAATAAAAGGAAAGAAAAAAGTCAATATTACATTCAGCATCATCTACATTTTCTCCATCCTTTCTTTTATCATTTTTATTGTCTTTTATTTTAAATAAAAATGTTTGGTCTATTTTGTGTCAATTTTTATGAAATGTGGAAGTTCTGGCCTAGAATAGTTTTCATGTGTTTTGACATGGATTTCCATCTGCTCCAACACCATTTGTTGAATTTACTTCACTCTCTGAAGGATTGCTTCCATCCTTTCTTAAAGATCAATTGACTCTCTTGTATCACTCTATTTTAAGCTGGCTTATATGTTCCTGTGAACTTACTTGTTCACACACTTACACTGTATTGTCTTGATTACTCCAGATTTCTAGTAAGCCTAAAATTCAGACAGCAGTAATCCTTAGACTTTATATTTCTCTTTCAGTGTTATTTGGGGTCTTGTGTGTCCTTTGCTACTGTGTATAAACTTTCAATGCAATTTGTCAATATCAACACAATAACCTTTTTGAGGTTATTTTAGAACTGTTTCAAGTCTATATGAAGTTGGGTAAATGTGGTATTTTACAAAATTGTTTTCCCATTCATGAACATGGAATATCTGCATTTATTTAGATATTTGATGCAATTTAATCATACATAAAGAATATGTTGCATCTATAGGTTGCAACTTGCATGTTCAGTAAATATATACTCATATATTGTCCTTGCTGAAATTATAAAAATCAAAAGGAATGATGCAATAGGATAGTAATGACTACTAAAAGAGTTGTACTATAAAGCCACAGTAGTGCCATGTCAGATACTATTAGTGCTATGAGATGTTGATGAAATGAACATTAGTTTATCAGGGTAATGACAGGTTAGAAGTTAATTAACTAGATAAGTGGTGAAGCAAATTTCAAGATGAGTTGCATGTGTCTGTTAGCTTAGATGGCTTTGTAGTTTTGGTGTGTATAGTAGAAGGGTACTCCAAGTGATTCTGGAAAAGTGGAAATACTAGAAGATTTTCAGGACAAGTGCACTGTGTTTGCTTTAGTGTTTCAGACAACCCAATTCAAAGGCAGCCTCTAGCAATGAGAATATAAGGTGTGAAGATAAAAATAATGAAATGTTAGGTTGGTGTAAATGACGATAAGAAGATTGATTTGCTGTTGTTAAGCAGAACACATGAAAGGATTCCATGGAATTTCTGTAGGCAATATTTCTATTCCTTTCCCTTTTTGCACTGATAGCATTTTAAAAAGCCTCACATAAGTGTATTGTCACATATGTATTTAATCATTTAGTAACTAAACGTGGACCTTGTTGCACCCTGGGTACTTGGCACAATGTGGAGTAGTGTAAATTTAAACATATCTGTGGAAATCCTTCCCCAAAGTATTGTGTAACATTCCCTACTGCCCTGAGAGTGCCGCTCTACATTGACAGGGAGAAAGTGAAGATCCTGAAGTCCCCTTCCTGAGCCCTCAGGTTGGGTAAATATACAGCATGTCCCATGTTCCAGATTTCCCTGGCAAGGTTGGGCTCCAGTTGCCCATGATGGTCTTCTGCATGGAAGCACATGTCTGCTTTCTTCTCTCCTCCACCAGTGCCTCTGCAGGGTTACCTCTTCACTTCCCAGTGAGCTCATTAATTCAGCTTCTCATCTCAGAAGCTATTTATTTGTGAATTCAACTTAAGAGTCAGCTTTAACCTAGGAATGAATGCAGGAGGATATATAATTACTGTCTTGGTTAGGTTTCTTTTGTTGATGAGAAAATAAATGTCCAACACTCAAAATTAAGGAAATTAGCTAAATAAAACATTTATTTAACTGTTAGCTAATAGTTGTGGAGGTCTCAGGCCATAATCAGTTGGCTCCAAAGGAGATGTCATGGTAGAGAGGCAACACTTCAAGTGGAAGAAGGCACAAAAGCAACAAGAGCAAAAATGAGAAAAACCTCTTTTTCTCCCTTATATCTATGCTACCTGCCCTTGGATAGGTGTAGTGCTGGTACCATTTTCCAGCCCTACTCTCCCATGGGCTCAGGATGCTTAGAATGAGGACCTTTGACCTCCTTCCAAGTCAATTAGTTAAACTTGTAAACTTCTCAAGTTGACACAATGAACACCATCCTAGAGTGAAGGGCATGTCCTCTACACCCCAGGATGTAGAACTGCTGAGTTACTTAATTATACTTCTAAACTTTTCAAAGTTGACCCAATGGTTCAACCATTGAAGTCCACCCCTTGTCAATTTGGTACCCAGACACATTATACTGATTTCCAGATACAAAGGAATGCTTATTCTTATACTTTCACAGCTTGAACATCACAACTTGAACATTAAAAATCTTTAAGAACTAGTGTCAAATCTGGCAAGGTTATATTTCAATAGGACCATAACATTTCGCCCGTGGCCCTCAAAAGACTCATTTGAATCCCTTTATGCAGAAAGCATTTACTCCATCTCTACAATTTGCTAAATTCCTAACAGTTTCAGCATTGTAGAAAATCCAAGTCCCACGTCTCCTCTGAGATGTAACACAAAGTCTTAACTCTTGGGCTCTGTGCAAATGAAAAGTTAGTTAAACATTTCCAACTTCCAGTGGAACAAATCACATATTTTCCTTGCAAACTTACACACAAGAGAATTGAAAAAGATGGCCTGGAAACATACCAAGAAGCAGCAAGTTTCTACCTTTTGCAGCCTGAAAGGTACTAGAAGTGACAGAATTTGCTTTGAGGAGAAAGCCACAGGCCACGGTGTTCCAGAACAGCAGCAACAGAGAAAAATCTGTTCCTCAAAATTGGATTTAGAATGCCCAGAGATCCAGGCACTTGACCCCCACGGGCAAGAGAACAGAAAGCCTGACCACTGCCAGATTCAGATTCCAGTCTCAAGAGCCCCTTATTTGTGATTCCATTTTAAAGTTCATCTCTCACCTAGAAATGAATGCAGGAGACTATTTGACCATGAAAAGAAGTTATGAACAATCTATAAAGTGCATGAATGTCTACTTATTGATGAGTTTTTCTCCTTCTGTGCTTTAATTCTCATTGCTCTGCCTTGTGATTAGCATATTTGAACTTTAAAGAATCCCTCATTGGCATCCTAGGAAGTGCCATTTTGAAAATAGTGAGGTTTAGGGAATTATAAAACACCAAATATGCTGCCAGGAGCCTCATGACTGCTCCACGGAATGGGATCAATGACCGTAGTTAGACCATGGAAGTATCGGCCTCTGAGAGTCCTGAGAGTCTGACCTAACCACTGCACTCTCACACAGTCCTGCTTGGGAATTGAAGGACTCAAGCAGGGATCTACCACTGTGCCTCTTGATCTGATTCCCACTGATGAACTGCCCAAAATTGCCATCTAAGAGCATGATCTGTGTATTCCAGCATTCATATTATAGACATCTAACAGTCATTCTATTTGTTTCTTCATAGCAATCTTCTCTGAAAAATGAAGAAATTCCTATAGCCATGGCCCACCAATAATGCTGATGTTGGCAGTGAGTCTGATAGATTGACTCATAACACAAAGTCCTTGTGCCTAGGTTAGCACTCAAGAACCTGACATTCGAGGAAGAAAAGGAGAGCCGTGTGATGGCAGGGCATTAAAACCGTGTCACTTGTGGTGCCAGGGACTCACCCCCATTGGTCAGTACAGGGACTGGGTGGGTATTTCCCTTCTTTCTTGCAGGTGACTGAATAATCTGTGTGGTAAGGAGATCAGGGAATGGATAGAAGCACAGAGTAACCAAGAAGAAGCAGCAGGAGCTAACATGAGCTAGGTGAAGCAGAAGCACCTAGCACTGAAGGGCTCAGTGATACTCACTACCTCTTCTGGGAGTCAGTGGGACAGGAGTCATCAAGCTGGGAGTTGGATGCCTGGGAAGGGGTGTGCAACCGGAAGACATTTAAACTCTGCACACCTGAACTCCAAGCTCTAAATTGGGAATTAAGGAGTCACAAAGATTCTATGGATTAAATTAAGATTTTACACCTCAAACTGATAGAATATTATAGACAGTAAATAATATTTCCCTTATCATTGCACATACCAACCATGCTAGGGGACTTGACTGAAGATTCTCAATGATGTGTTGTCTAAATGATTCGACTTTGGGAGTTATACATGAAACAACTAACTGTAGATGCATTGAGAAATACTGAAATGTGAAAACAGTCATTGTCTTGCTCAGCATGTATGAATGCATATTGTCATGTCACACATGTGCTCTCCTACCATTGTGCTTATCTTTGTAGACAGCATTGTTCTGCTGTAGAACCAGAAAGCTCCATTCATTGAAACAGGTATTGGTCAAAGAAACATTTCAGTAATGGTGGGGAGACAGACCCAAGTGGGTCCTTAGAACTGAAGATCCTATAATGAGGAAGTTTCAGAGGAAATAAGCTGCAATTTACAAGTGGGATCAGCAGCAACCCTTGGTAAAGGGCAAGCCATCCTTCGAGAACACACTATTCCTAGAGGCAGTGAAATGGAGCTCATCTTCCCGCACCCTAGCTCTAGCACGCTGTGTCTCCCTCCTCAAATGATGGCAGTACTTTACTCTGGATACTTCTTCTAAGTCCTGTGTCCATACCAGTTAGCTGGTGCAGTTTCTCATTATGTTCGCTAATTTCAGTAAGAATACATCTAGCCCTAGTCCTGAGAGTAGTGCATTCACTGTACTGAGAAAAATGAGGAGAAGTCAATCTTTTCATATTTATTGTTCTGAAAATGATGCATACAGCTAGGAGCATTTTGTGAGGCAGAAAATTTTATGAATACAGCTTTCAGCTGAAATTATACTGAAAGATTATGGATCTATAATTACTTACCTAATGCAAATTGTTTGTCCTGAAACTGTACCTCTCCACACAAAAAAGTAACTACATAAATAATTTTGTTGAAAAATGAAGTCTCTCATTGAATGTCAACCACTTGATAAGCTTTTAAACACACACAGACACACACACACACACACCCCAAAAAGAAAGAGAAATTTAAAAAAGAAATGAAAAAAAGGAAAAAGAAAACCAGCTGTATGATACTATGCCTGTTTTTTTTTTCAGTCATAGGCCTTCAGGAATGTTTTCAGTTTAAGTTCACTGAAAGTTTAATTGCAGTTCTAAAATGATAGGTTTTGGCAAAAAGGGACTGGGCTATATAACTCGTGTGTAGGCAAGTGGGCATACTTTTGCTATCTTGTTTCTAGTGTCCTTATAAAGCAGGAGAGAGATGCTGCTTTAAAAATAGGAATAGACATTCACATGCTTGATTTTGTTGGTTTACTAAAATCTGAATAGCAATCATTGATGAAAGAGATGTTACTTGTATAGGAATGAGTGAATTTGGAATTCTTTAAATGGAGACACAGATATCTCCACTCTGACATTCTTACTAGAAAACTAAACTCTTAATTCTTTCATAAATATTTTGCATAGGAAATGTCTTGAACTTCAATTGCTGAACTGCCAGAAGTACTTCCCACTCAAACATTCCTATGTATGCACGGTTATGTAATTCCTCACATCTATTGTTTATAAATCATCAGTGTATCTTTGACGACATGCTCATGAATGGATAATGAACAAGAAAGTATTTGTTGCCAGGTACATCTCAGAGGTGGTATGCAGGATGTGGGGAGTCTTTCCCTTCAAGAGCTGAGTGTAATGATTACAGAGATCACTGCACAAAGAAACACTACAGATACATGTGAGGTCCCCTCCACTCTCATGTGTGTGTGTGTGTGTGTGTGTGTGTGTGTGTGTGTGTGAGACAAAAGAAACATGAAATATAAAAAGATCACTTCTGTAATATCCTGTCCAATATTTGTATCTTTATGAAGTCTCTGCTTTAATGAATGTGATGTGGGACTATTTGAAGAAAACACTTCAGACCAAGCACTGAAAGGTACTTATTAGTCAGTTAGTAGTTGGTTACTTAGTAAGTTATGACCCATTAATCTATCTGAGATTCAGTTTCCATACATGTCCATTGCTGGTTGTTGAAGTGTCACTTCAGACTGTGCCAAAAATGCTTGTACATTTGAATCTAAACTGAAAACATAATTATACTGTAAAGATACCACATTTCTCTTTCTCTGGTATCCCACAATTTCTTCTCTTCCTACTTTTTTCCCTTTATTTTAGAGGGTTTATAGGATGTTCAGGGTCTCACTACTAGATCAGACTCATAGTGATCCACATGTTTACAGCCTCCCAAAAGCTGGGTTCATAGGTGCATGCCACCATGCCCAAGTCTCAATCTCCTTCTCAGCACACCCAGGGGCCAGGCCAGCACAGCAGGACCAGAGATGGAACCCCTGGTCCCTGTGCCTTTTTGCAGGTGCTTTAATCCACTGAGCTATTTGTCCAGCCCTTCTTCCACCTCTTTCATACAGTTAATGGAGCTAATTATTCAGCCATGTCCATCTAGTTTCTAAGTGAATCATGTTCACCCTCAGGATTGTAGGTGGTTTTCTGAATTATTTTACAATGTTCCTTTAAATACAAACTCCAAGCTCATTTTCACAGTAACAATTTAAGTTCTGTACCTGCAACACAATTTCATACATTATATGGTATTCTCATGGCTTTTCTCAGTCACTATTTAGAAAAGTTGGATTCAAAACCAGTATCTGATTTTTAAATCTACATACCTTCTCAGAGATTTCTTCCTGATGATTCAGTGAGCATAAGGACAAAATAGATTAAATATAAATTTCTTATCATTTAGATGATATTCTTTTTGCTTCTAGTAATTACATATTAACTTAGGGTAATACAAAGCTACTTCGATTTTCAGAATATGTGAGACAGTCTTGTAACTAAGAATATAAACATTATTTAGAGACAATGACTTAAACAGAGAATTACAGATGTTAACCCAAACTGTGAGGTCATGGACACTTCAGCAAAGTCAACAAAACTACTGGCTCTCAGCAATCTAGCCTGCAATTTAGTCTGGTCCCAGTTGTACCCTATTACAGCTAGAGATGACATGCAGAGTTGGGACATCTCAGGTGGCATAGGAGAAAATGGTTTATGAGAAGTAAACATGAGAGATTTTGCATCAGTGTTAGTTCTAATGTGGACTTTACTTTTACTTTTTATTGCACCTTTTGGATTTTATTGTCCAGTTCTTATACTAGGAAGACAATACTACATGTACATATGCAGGTCTGATTTATTTCCTTCAAGTGTAATCTCTAGTTGTATCCATTTACCTACAAAAGCAGCAAGTTTATCTTTTTTGTAGCTAAATAATACTCCATTGTGTAAAAATAACACATCTTTTTCACACAGCTTTCTTCAGTTGATAGGCACTTAATTTAGCTAAGGTAAATTGTGCTGCTATAAACGTGGGTGCATATATATTGCTGTGGTAGCCAAAACTAGAGGTGGTCTGTGACACCTCTATAGAAGACAGTTTGAAGAAAGCAGTTTTAGAAGTTTTGGAGATGATGTGTACAGAGAAGAAAGATTACATCTTAACTCTCCCCAGAATGTGTAACACAGAAAATGAAATAGAAGTCATAATTATCAGATATTAAATAACTCACCATAAAAAGCTTCCAATTTCTGAATACACGCCACTGTGCTGTGTAGCATTGCAGACCACTTTAACAAAGAACAGAATGCTCTTCTCCATCTCCCATAACAGTATTAGTGATGTGACTTGCTTTGTTCAAAGCGGCATCCCCAAATGTCTCAAGCAGAAAGTTCAGAATCAGTTATGTGCCCTGTTCTCAGAACCCTACGGTTATACTCTGAAAGAGCCAGGTCCTTCTGCTGGACCAGGAGAGCCACATGGAGTGAAGCAGGAGCAGCCCAGCTGCCAACCCACCCGATGCCCTCATCCCTGCTGTCATCTAAGAGCAGGTGTCAGCTTCTCTCCAAGCTGCCCACAAATGCATGGGCATCCAGCTGTGGCTCTGACCAGAGGAACCCTGCAGCCAGCACAAGGCTAATGTTTAGCTGCCTGAGTTCTGGGTAGTCGGATGCTTATCAGCACCAGTGCCAAGAGGGTATGAGAGGAGGCTGAGTCATCAATTTCTTTAAAAGGGATCTTAGAGAAATTGTGAGTAGGTTACTAAAATGTGTCTCTTTGACTAGAAAGTAGAGCAGCACCTGGTCCTAACAGTGTGATGTTTGTAACAGACAATGTCGATGTAAGATAGTGACTCTGCTGCATGGTAAAAATGCAAATGGATTCACTGGAGCATACTATGAGTGACTGTGGTGGCTCTGGAACATGGATTCAACTTACCTTGAATGGCCTGTACAGTCATGAAAGAGGTTGCATGAACTTTTAAAGCCACAGAAAAACTAAAGTAAATGATCGGCACGTTTTCCAAATACATTAGTGGGACATTAAGTAGGCAGGCTCGAGCACAACTGGAAAGCCTCTTCTTAGAGTTTTGAATATTGTCTTATTGCAGTCTAAGCTTTAACTTTGGGGTGGCTAGAGGTCTCCTAAGCTTAGAGATCAGAGTTGCAAGATATTTACATAACAGCTACTAGGACACTAGGTTAGATACCAAGGTGAAAGCAAATGGCCATGAAAGTCTCAGATAGCCCAGGATAATTTACTTTCTGTCTTTTCAATCACTGCGTTTTCAGGAAAGCCAAGCAGTCTGTAGGATCTTTAATGTAGATGTGACGTCTTCGGGGAAGCAGCTGCATGACGACACCGTGTGGTTCGCTAGAGGGGAACAACAGCGCGTCTCAGGTGCAGGCTCTACTTCATCGCACACAGAGCTTTCCAGTCTCGCTGGGCCTCAGCTTCTTCATCTGTGAAATAGAACCAAAGCCCATTTTTTTTCCTTAGACTGTACATTGCTTAGCAGATCACCTGACACACTGTGAACTCACAGGGATTTTAGCTTTGGCAGCAATACGTCCTAGGCTAAGAATTCTGCTCCCTTGCCATGCCGGCCAGCCCCTGGGGCCCGCTGAGATGTGGAATAAGACTGGGTGTAGCAGCACTCGCCTGTAGCCCAGCACTTGGGAAGCCCTAAACCGGACAGTCAGTACCAGTCCGATCCAGTGGTGACACCCTGCACACCCTGCAGACCCTTCCCTAAAAACTACAGAAAGAAAAAAGAAGAATTGCTCCCACTTCCAAAAATTCTTTGATCTATCTTGAGAGTGAAACATAATAACTGGATGCTTGATGCACATTTGATTTATCTGCTTGGATTCTTTAAAGAATTCCAGAAAGAGCACCATGGGGTAGGAGACGGAGAGTAGTGGGGAAAACGGGAACTGGACTGATCATGTCAAGAGGAAGTACACTGCTGGTGCCACTCCCAATTTAAAGCAGAGCTTTGTCCTCACGATTTGAAATTTAATCCCTTCAGATATCACCACCTAGAGATGAACACATTGACTTTTCAATAGCCTAACATGTTGCCTTATTAAACAAAATATTGTTTATAGGGATTATTCCACTAAATTCCATATTTGGGAATTCATTTATCGTAATAAAATGATGTTCATCAAGGTGATGGGCTACATTCTTGGATTTTATAGAATTTGCATAAATGTGAAAAGGGAAATAAACTCCATGTTCACTTGCACAGACATGTAATGGTCAACACATGTCGTTGCATTTTTGTTTTTAATGAAATAATGACCCAGCTATCAAAGAAATGAGAGCAGTATCTGGGAGGTCCACATAGGCCTGTGGTCCCTGGACTGAGGGAGGGCCGGGTAGGAGGTCACAGCTACAAGTCCTGTCTGAGCAACTTAGTTGCTCCCTGTCCTAAAATATAAATCAATACAAAAGAAAACCCAAATGGGAAGGATTTGGAATGTACCTCAGTGGTGGAGTGCCCCTGAGGGTTACATGCCCTCTATGATACAGAGAGACAGACAGACAGCGAGAGAGAGAATCCCTTGGCACAAAACATTGGAGAAGTCTTTGTAAAATCTATCTATAGACATACATTTTTTTAAAGAAAAGCCTACACATCTCCAGTGCTCAAAATGTAGGGTCTTGGGGCCTAGGTTGTAACTTGGCAGTGGCGCTCAGAGCTTTTCCATGAGTCCGGTGCTAGCCCTGCCTGCCCTTGTGGCGCCCCCGACAAGGTTCAAGAGGTAAGAACATGGCCTGCAAATGGTGGACATCTGGAGCAGAAAGTCTGTGCGCACTCAGCACACTGTGGGATGGCACTTTCAGGAGAGGGGCAGCCTGACCTCAGTGCTGAAATGGGAAGAGAAAATTCAGAAGATTGTCCCCAGGGCTTATTAAGAAAAATGTGTAGGCTTTAGATGAAACATATGTAACATTGTGACAGTAAGATCTCATAATGATTAAAAAGCATAAAACTGAAGGGAAAAGACTGATAAATTCAAATAAACAGGATACAAGAACGCCCTTTACTTGGCCAACATAAAACATTAATAAAAATTGTGGAAAGAATAAATGAGGTTTGGCACAGTTATTTATCACACATCAAACCTTAATAAAAGATTTCTAAAATCAGTATGAAAAATAAAACAAATTACCTAATAAGAAAATGGCCAAAAGACACGAAAAACAATTTTGTTAAAAAAAAAAAAAAACAAACAAAAATATATCAGCTGAAGGGGGTAAGGAAAGCAAAGATGATGAATCTCATTAGTAATATGGGAAAAACAAGCTAAAAATCAGGAGATGCTGTTTCATTCCTCTTAAATTGGCACACTAAGTTGAAAGTCTGACAATACCAAGATTTGGCGGAGATTTACAAAAGTGAAAACTGTCAAAGAGCAGTGACGATACTGAAAATTAAAGTTTAAGATAAAAAGGTGGATGACTCCACATTCCTTTAAAATTTTAAAGTGAAAAAACAAAAGCAAAAGCCTACAATAAATAACAAGAACAAAGATGGAAACAAAGCAAGAGAAGATGGTACACATGGTATAGAATTTCGGAACAAGAATGGGACATCAGCAATGGCTGTTATATTATTCAGTATTATCATCAGTTTTGTTGCTCAAATTACAAGATGTCGATATGCAAAATGGATCAAACAATTAAACACTCTCTTCCAAATGAACTTTGTTCAGTCTGTCAGAAGAGCCCTTGTAGAAGAGTGCTATCGTTTACAGCCCAGTTCTCACCTCACCAATCTTTGGCAGTCCTGTTCAACCCCAACATGAAAAGCCATCCATCCCCTCATTCTACCTCTCAGCCTCACTGTGCCTTACAAAACTGTAAGTGAATTAACCATTCCCATTCCTACCCCAGGGGTTGAAGGTAGGCCCTTCTCACTGAGATACAGCTTCTGTTATTTCTTTTATAAATTTTGAGTCAGGTTCTCATTGAGTGGCGCAGGTAGGATTTGACTTCCATCACTCCTCAGCCCCAGCCCCAGTGGAGTGCTGCAATTGCAGGCGTGTGCCACCACACTTAGCCACGTTGGCTTGCTTTGGGACTGCCCAAGGACTGCTTCACCTGCTTCTCAAGTTGTCTTCCCTTAGTCAATCTTCCAAAAGCATCTAAGGGAAGATTTTAGTGTGTACCCTGTCTCTTCTTCTTTTTTTTTTTTTAATCTTTTAGGTATTTTAAAATAAAATAGCAAGGTCAATAGGGTCTCACTAATTAGACCAGACTCCTAGTGATCCTCCTGTTTTCAACCTCCCAAGCACTGAGATTACAGGCACGTGCCACCACACCTAGTCTCAGTAGGCCCCAGAGGCAGGGCTGGCACTGCATACAGGTACCCTGTCACTTCTTGAAGAAAGCTCTACAGTGAAATTCTACTGTACTTAGAGCAACATGCCAAGGCTGGCTGCCAAGCTCTGTCTTCCTCCCCTGCCTTCTTCTACTTCTAGGACCTCCTCAGTCCTATACTCCTGCCACCCAGCCTTCTGTTGGTTTCAAAGGCTGGAACTAACCTCTCTGGACACATCAGTACCAGTTCTTCTTCCTGCCTGGAGTCCATGAGTGCTGCTGAGATTCCTTGTCTCCATTTCTTCATAGACACTTCATGATTGTACATATCTTACAAATGAAAAAAAAATAAATACATAAAGCAGAGAGGGTGAGAGACTTGTCCAGAGGCACACAGCTGCTGTAACAGAAAATGCCCCTAACCTCAGCCAGTACATTTCAGTCTCTGCTAGTTACCCAGCTAGCCTCTGGTTTGCTTCAGTTCTTGTTACAGTTCCTGGAACCTGTACTTCCCAGAAAGAGCTGTAACTGTGACTTGCCTTGTAGCAACAAATCCCTAATGGACAATCCATTCCTCCTTTCTACTTGTCCAACCCCATACAAACCGTTTTCGCTGAGGTTAATGAATATCAGTGTTAAATACACCTTCCTCCAAATCCTGGGGACTTTGCAGTGTTTCTGTTTGCCACTGCACTGGTAGAAAGTTCGCACTCAAATTCTGTGTCCATAAATTGTGGCCACTTTGGAAGCAGAAGATGCTTTGTTAAATTATGAGCAGAAGCATCTAGGCAAATTATTCACACCTCAATTTGTTGATCAGAAAAATGTTTAAATAAATTTGACTTGGACCGTGCTCAGGAGAACTAAAAGAGATGGTCCCATGTATTAGTGCTCTATAATCAAGAAAAGCAAAGTGTTATTAATTAAAGTCTATTAATAATACTACCCTGGTAACAGAATTAGTATTATTAACAGTTATCATAGCAACAGGTTTTCTGGATGAGCATGAAAACTAAACTAAGGATCATAAGTGGGAGAAAATAAGGCATTTTTAGATTTCAGTTTCAATATTTGATAAAGACCTACAGTGAAACTCCAAGATGAGGTTTCTGCTCCCTAAGCCAATTGAGAAAGGGCTGGGGTATAATTGTGTGTCTCCTGTCTGGGCATGAGGCTTGATCTTAGAGGAAGCTGGCTGAAAAGTGGTGGTCAGACACACAGAAGGTGCAAACCAGATGTGGATGCCTTCCCTTCCAGTCTCAGAAACACTGTGCTACCCAGGATGGATGAGAGTTGTGTTGTTTTCACTGGTGTGTGTGTGTGTGTGTGTGTGTGTGTGTGTGTGTGTGAGACTGTCCAAATGAAGATATGATTCCCACTTCTTCTCCACAGTCTGTACTATTAGGTTAAGGTGAAAATCCTTAGCCTTTACAAGTATAGGTCATCATTTGCATGAATTTTGCTTTTAATTTAAAAGACATTGCATATATTTTCTGGCTGTTGTTTCCATTCAAAGAATATGCCAGAGTTGGTTTAGTCATTTTTTAATCAATTTTCAATTATTTTCATGTCTGCATGATTACACATTTTGAAATATATCATTATTAATAGGTTTTTTCATGTGTATTTTTCAATTTTCTTAGAATGGATTTCTAGGCATGCATGTGTTGAGTTTAAAAGCATGTTCACCTTATAGCTAAGGATATTCATGGGAAAACTGCTTTTCTAAAAGGTTAAGCCAATTTAACCTTTTGCCAGATATTCTGAGACTGCCATTTTCTCTCTTGTGCTGACCTTGATAACTGATCGCCAAAAGTTACTGATTTATCAAGTGCCCCTTTATTTTAAGTTTAATTTTAAAAACTTAATGGTAAGGTTATTTTTACCATGAACTTATTTCCACTGGAATATTTATTCTGAAAGCAAAGTTTTCAGGAATCTAGACAGACATTTTCTGCTGTCGGTGGGGCTTTTCAACTGAATGTATCTCCAAAATTATTCTTTTTAAAAAAAACATATTTATTTAGGGCTGGGGAGATAGCTCAACAGAATAAGGGCCTGCCTGGCATGTGCAGGGTGCTGAGTTCAATCAATCCTTGGTATTAGAAAACAAACACACTGAAAAATGGTGGTCGTATATAGGATCTCACTACACAGCTTGTATTCATGGTAGTGATCTTCCTGTCTCAGCCTTCCCAGCAGTGGGTTTACAGGTGTGCACTAGCACACCTGGTTTGGGGGCTGGCACAGTGTGCCTGGGGTTCTGGGCTGGCACAGCATGTGGTACTGGGAATCAAACCCAGGTCCTTGAAGTTGCCAGGCAGGCATGCAGACTGCAGAGCTATCACTTCAGCTCTCCAAAGTTATTTTTAATCTCTCCTAGGCCAGGAAAAGAGGATTTCTCCTCTTTTTCTTCCCCATTATATGAGCATTAGCGCAGTCAGTGATAGTCTTCCACACAGAATATTTCTTTTTTCATATTGAAGATCACACTCAGGTTGTTGTGCTTGCCAGGCAGGTGCTTATGCCTCTGAGCTATCTCCACAGCCCCACACATCCTTAATATGTGTTTATTTTGCCCTAAATGATCACAGCATCTTGATAATTCAACTTAAATATCCCTCATACCTAGCCTTTCTGTGTCAGTCCTCACCAGTGCTGCCCTAGATGTGTCACTGTGTTGCACTTATAGGCATTTTCAGATGAAGAAGTTTTTCAAGAAAAGCTTCAACCTCTAGTTCACTCACTGTCTGTCGCTCTTGCGCTGCAGTGATTGCTTCCAGGTGATGGAGTCTGCAATGGGCCCTCAGCCCTCTCCCAGTTTGCTCCTGTGGAACCTTGTAAAATGATGCCCTGAGGCCATCGGCAGAGTGTTCCAAGATGCCCTGCAGATGCCAGACCCATTAGAGAGTAATAAATTCTACATATGACAAGTCTTACATATTATTTTCCTTACCCCTATACACATGCATATGATACATGCAGAAAATGCTTACATTTCTGATGAAGGGAAACACTTTACAGATTCCCTTTGGTAGAGCTATGTTATCAGCATCACTACTCATGCACATTAGGGCCATCATTAAATAAAATAAGGATCACTTGAAACCAAGCACTGCGAGACTGAGGCAGTGGATCTGATAAATGATGTGACTACTAAAGGAAAGGTAGCACAGATGGTGTGGATCAGGACGGTTCATTCTACAGAGGGCAGGCAGGGATGCTGAAACATCTTAGGATGCTGACCCCAAAGGATTTGCAATTTCATACATAAATCACTCTCGAAATTTTCTTACTGCCTTTGGACCACAATTGATCTCAAGTAACTGAACTAATAGAAAGCAAAAGCATGGATAAGCAAAACTTCTATATGCATGCCTTTAATATTGGGCCTATTAATAAGATATGGATGGCTGTTAGTGGTTTTAGGTGATGAGCTTTAGGTGACACATGCACAAACATCAGTTTTGTTCCACTGGTGCATGCAGTTGTTTTACAGACACCTGTGTTTGGTACAGAGAATCACACTCAGGATCTTGTGCATGCCAGACAAGATAAATTTTTTTTAATTTCAATAATAAAATGTGACATTGGATGATAGTATGCATCACAATGTTTTGTGATTAATGTATTCAAAATTATGTATATTCAAAATTATACACACGCATATATATATATATATGACATATATATATATATATATATATATATATATATATGTCAATGGAGGGACAGGGGACATCTCTCTCCTCAGACCTTACATCCAACAACTCATCACAAGGTGAATGTTCAGTGCATCCAGAATCTTCATAAGGCTCATATGTCAGTCACTACAATTTGAGAAGCATCATCTGCTGCTCTTGACTGGCTGTGTTACCCCTGAACTCAGGGCTGAGCTTCATGCTGGGCAGTGAGTGCCACAGGTGGGGATTCCCCTGGGAGCCTCCCTATCAGAGGGCCTTGTAAAACCTCAAGAAAGTTTATATGCAAAAAGTATGAATGAATGAGCACATAAACCTTATTTCTCTTTTTTAAACTGAGTAATAATTCTTTGCCTAGAGTTGACCATATTCTGGCTAGCAGACAACTAGAGGAGAAACACTTTCTGCATATGCCTTAGCCTTCTCCAGAATCTTAGAAGTATTGAAAATCCATCCCTTCCCTGTGAGTCTAAGGAGCCTGCATCTCTCCCCAGCTTCTTACTTGCACACATGTGACTAGTACTGGGAGGGTTTTCATGCCACCAATTTTAAATACTCAAATATGTTATTGCCTATTAAATTTAAATAATAATTATGTGCACTCACAGATTATGGTTAGAGAGAATAACTAATTTAATATCTTAATAAAATATAAATTGAGCTTGAACTCTAGGTCTTTTTAATTCCATTAACAGGGAGTTCATTGGTTATTCTCTTGTGATCCACACACTCAATTTGAATAATGGGAAATTCCAGGAACTTAGATGCGAAGTGTGACACAAACAAGCACCTAAATGATTTGAGCCAAGATAGCACAAAATGTACCTGACACAGTGCAAGCAGAAATGCCCGCAGAGTCCCAAGTCCTTCCACAGAGATGTCTGCTTTACCCAAAGCTCAACTCAGAAAGGTGAAGGCTGCTCACCTCAGGTGAAACCTTCATCCCTGGTGTTTTACTACATGAAGAGACTCAGCTGGCAGGGGTGGAATAGAGACATGGCTCAAGGAAAAGTAAGCCTAAGAGAAAATTTCGCCTCATGACATTGAAAACCTGAGGTACCAATGGCTGGAGTGTGGATGGATTCCGAAGCCCAAATGCTATGGATGATATTTAAAGTCTTCTATTTCTGTGGACTTAGTTCTTCTGTCTTGATTTTTCTTTCATGCAGCTTGTTTATTGATGGTGAATATAGAAACTCCTGACTCATATTATTGCTAAAATGGGTAAATGCTCTGTAATCCATTACCTACTTCAATTGCTGCAGGCATTGGGATGGGACAGAGCCCTCCAAGTGAATGGTCCATTTGGAGTCACTTGCTAGTATTTCCAAGTAGACCATGCACTAAACATTCGCTGAGGTCTTCCTTCATTCAGCCTACACTTACCCAACATCTAAGATACATCTTGCAATGTAGTCAGAAGTTGCTAAGCAGGTATGTTGTTTGTACGTCTATTTGTGAGATTAAGGCAAATACGTAATGAGCACCCCACAGTGCAGGAAGAACCTTCTACAGTGATGGTGCATAAGTGCCTATGTTACTTATTGATCCTCAACCCCTTTCATTTGTCATAAAACACTGATGCAACAATGATGTCTGGATATCTGATGCTTGATCAGCTGTTGGGGCAATGCCGGGTGACTTGACTAGGGTTCCGGCAGAGGGCTCTGTGTGCCTGCTGTGGCATGTGTGCCATATGTTTGCCACCCCTGACAGAGGGCTTGAGTAATCCTACAGAGGGAGGAAGGCAGGCATTGAAACCAGTAAAAGGAGGTCACGAAAAGCTGAAAGATTTCTTGCTGTCTACTGGATAGTGGATCCCTAGACCTTGGCAATTCTTGATTGCAGTATTGTGGTAGCAGTGTTTGCTCTGGCTGCTAGATGACTTGGCTTCTCTGCAGGCAAGACAGAGGGCATAGTTATGCCTGGAAAGTATACTTGTCTTTTATCTAGGGAAAACAGTATTTGGGGAAGATTTGCTGTTTGTGTTTGATGCCCAGGACAATACCCAGGGCTTCCAGCTTGCTGGGCAAGCATTCTATTACTCAGTCAAATCCCCAGCCCCAAAAACAATATTTAGAAGCTAAAACAATTTTTCCATTCTCTTAATGTATGTGAATTTGTTTTACATTTTATTAATTATTTATTTTCTATTAATGAATTGTTTAATTATTTCCCTTGGTGGGAAGAATATTCCAGCAGTTGAAGATCTGCATAATGCAGAGAGAACTAATTATGTTAGTTTCTTCGTTATGCATACTTAAGATGCAGAAAGACTCTTACAGAGGGAAAATTTTAAAAAAATCAAAGATTGTAAATTGCCATTGTCTAGTAAGTGTTATGGGGAAAACGTTATATGTTGGCTTGAAAATTCAAGACTATTTCCAAGGAAATGTTGGGGAGAAAAGCAAGGCATGATCTCTCTGTTAAACCAATGCTAATTAGCACTATGGGGTCAGTCCACAGCGTAGACACCTCAGTGGTGAGTGGGAGAGTCCAGAGGGAAAGCCTTCATTTTCTCTACTCCAGGCTTTCATTTTAAACTTTATATTCTTTTAGTGTTGACAGTGGAGAGATCTATTAATCCATAAAATAAATTTCAAAATGAGACCAGCCAAATTGTATTTCATTAAAATAAATAATTTCCACATTTTAAAAAATCTCTAATCCCAATGTACTGCAAATCTACCAAGGAGTACACTTTAACAACTCAGAGAAAATTGATTTGTATAAAATTATAACACAAATTAAAAATAAAGAAAAGAAAAGCTGGTGATACCAACTTGAGGGGTAATACATCCTTTTTTATTTATATGAACAATTTCATATTTTATGTTTTCTATTCAGAGCAAGTATCTGTGCCAGTGTCCAGGGGATTCACACTTGGTGTCAGCAGCCAGTGTTTGTTCTTCAAAGGCACAAACTATGCCAACTGTGGGATGCTTGGTCATCACTCCTGTGTACATTCACTGAAGCATTCCTATGTCTTCCTCGTATGAACTCCCACTGCTGAGGATAGATGTTTTGTCCCTTCTTTCCCGATTATTAGATAAAGAGTTCTGTTTTGCTCTGGAGACCCTGGTATCATTCACACTAACTGAAAAATGCCTGTATTCATGTATTACATATGCACGTTACCTACATTTGAAGTGAGCTGTAGCATAGTTTTTTTTTTTTTTCTTACAAACAGAGTATATGTCTAAGATGTCAATTCTGTGACAAGACTTCTAAAAGAAAAACCCTCCTCACCTGAACTGTATACAAAAGCAGACTCAAAGGCATCCATAAAAGTGAATTAAGATTAGCCAGTTTCAGACTCTGGTTAGTTCGGGAGGAGCGGAAAAACCCAGACAGTGAGCACTAACAGCTTAAATGTCAAGGATTTACATGGAGATGGCTAAAAAAGTCATAATAAGTTTCCTTATCCCAGCCCCAAGACATTAGCAGGAGGAAATAGTGAAGACAACAGCTGGGTGAGCCACAGAGGGGAAAGTAGTGCTTGAAATAGGCAAAGGGAGTCAGATGATTCTGAGGACGAATTTCTAAGACAGCAGTTCTCAAACTTCACAAGTTACTATTGAAGATCAAATAAAATATTGCAGGCAGTTGGTCAGGTACAGTAGGGCTTGCATATTTCAGTTTAGAAAGAGTCAGCAGTTTAGAATGTGGGAAAATTCTCCTGGAAAGACTTTTGATATCCAGGTCATCATACTGCTCCTTGATGTACCTAAGCATATCTTCAGAAATGGTACCTCTATATTTCATAAAGCTCTTACATTTATTCTAAACATGAATCATTTTACCTGACACTGTAAGTGCTAAATGTCTATTGATATCAGCTATATGATTTAAAAGAATTATGATGAATAAAATTAAGACACAGAAAATAGTTAATGTGGCTGTGTGAACGACAATGCCATGTACAGGTTCAAGGTATCTGCATATATTATCCTTATTCAAGTTGCTGGTTAAATAGACTTAGAGAAGCCTAAATATGGAAATCTGTAATTTAAGTATCTTTTAATCATGGGCAACACATTGAAACTCTCTAAAATATAATATCTGTTTTATTTAAAAGCAGCATAATAAAGCTTTAGGAGTTACTATTGAAGATTAAATATAATGGTGTAGGCAGTTGGCCAGGTAGTCTGCTGCTTGCATATGTCACAGTTTAGAAACAGTGATTATATACAGAATTCTCATAAATTATATGATCTATTTTTATAAAAAACAATTCCTTTAGAGCTCCTAAGAGGGTGATATATTTCATCTTTAGCTCACTGATGACCCCTCTTATCCTTCTCCTTTAAACGTGTCTGTTATTATAGATAAGATCATTGAACACTTTAAATAATTAAAAGTTACAGACAAATCCACTGAATAGCAACTACTTGGAATAAATCACTGATCTTCCAGCTTGTGACAGCCTGGTTATTGTCAGATTCAAGGCTGTGTCTATTTTTCACAAAATCAGAGATTCGCCAATGTGTTGAAGCTTCCATTTGGAAAATGCTCTAACCAATGTCATAGAGTGTGAACCTTTCACAAATAAGTGAGGACACTTGACATCACTCTGGACCAGAGCTGTTGTCTCACCACCCTTAAGGCTGGTGCTTCATAGGAGATGCTCCACATTTCCAGATTTCCAGGGCAGTAAGCCTTTCCTCATGTAGCTGTGCCTACCTGCTGGGTGTGGCATCAAGGCCAACTTCTGATCTACATTAATATTCACAAGCCAACTTTGCTTTCTGATTCCATGAAAGCTACTAGGCGGAAGGAGAAAGATGACACAGATGAATACAGATTGTTGGGACCGCTGAATTAGGATGCACAGTCAGATCGACACAGATTTAACAAGATAGCAAGGTTGCAGCCACTTTGGCTTTAATTCATTTTTCTCCCACTTGCTATCTGTTAGATCACCTCTCGGTGACTGAGTGTCCTCATCTGTTGAAAGGGAAACCTTACAGCATGGCATCCTTCTTAAGATAGCAAGAAAGATTGCATGGATTTTAGTCAAAATATTTTAGAGCCACAGTAGAAAAATTAAATCATTGTTTGTTGAGATGATCAAAATAAGTTAAAATCTAAAACTTACCTAGGCTACTTAAAATATTTATCTCTTTATCCCTGACCTTAACTTCCCTAATTCTTCTGGTATTTGTTAATTATCATATAAAATATAATATGCATATGAAAATAAAAATAATTATTAACTTAATTAATAATTATACAGTGAATTCTCATGTGTTTTATTCAGTAGCACGTACATGGCTGAAACCACTAAGCATGTCTAATTTTTTCTCTCCCCAGAGACACATGATACTCTGATAAGTATAGTAATCGCTTTCTGCTTTTCAGTACCCAAGTGCAACTCTATAAGGTATAATCTGTTTTCATTGTTTTTTTTAACTTTCAGTACTTAAATTAGATTTATACACTTTTACTTTGTGTGTTTATTTCTCAAAATTACAATTTTGAGATATGTGTGTTGTTGAAAAAGTTATTTTTGAGGGCCAGCCAAATAGGTCAGCAGAGTGAAGAGGCTGAAAGCAGTCCCAGGGACTGGGGGTTTGATTCCAGAGCCTGCAGTGCCAGCCCTGCCTCCAGGACACTTTGAGATAGCAATTGAGACTCTGCATGGTTGCAGGTACCTGCAATCCCAGCTGTAAACAGGAAAAACACTATGAATTCTATCTAGTAGTAAGACCTTGAACACTCTGTGGACCCTTCCTTAGAATATAAAAAAAAGAAATTTTTTCTCACAGATAGATTTCAGTCTTATGAAATACCTATAATACTGCACATTTTGTGGGATTATAAAATTTTTATTTGTTGCCCCTGAAATTTGGTTTATTAAATTAATAACTTTGCTGATGCTGATAACATGAATTCTTAATACAAAAAGTAATGATTATTATCTTATACACATAATGTCAAGATTAGTTTTATTATATTCATCATATATATATATATATATATATCCTATAGGCTTATATATAATTGCAAAACATATATAACAGAATTATCCATAAATGTTTTTATAACACATGTGATTTTCTGTAGATAGATAGATAGATAGATAGATAGATAGATAGATAGATAGATAGATAGATATAGATATAGATATATTGATATAATTTTAATAACACTATATCTTGCAAAGTTTGTTATTTATGGTCATTTTTTCCATTCAACTATAAACCCTTATTGTAAGATCAACTGGAAATATTACTTTCCTCATGGTTGGTAGAGCTCAATGGCGAAACCTCTGCTACTTATACTTTTCCTGATGCCTAGATTCTTGACTGATGTCCGTGATGGATAGAAAGTAATTCCAGCATGTGGGCAGTGTCACAGTTATGCTGCTGAGAATTCTCTTAATTCCCATATTGGTTGTTGTAAAAATTTTAATATCTTCTCACTGACACCCAGTGTCTACTTACCTTCTAGCAATTTATTTTCTGTTCAATTCCTGTTACTGGTTATTAGAATCATCTGTTATTGGATTAGTCTCACCAAAATGAACAGGGCTTTGTTTTGTTGATTTCTAGTTTGGGTCTACAACTGTTTCCTGTTATTTATTTAGCTAAATAAATCCTGCTCCCAGGATGCTACTGGATGCCGGCTATGCTCAGGTTCGTGGTCCACTGCCCCAGGGGATTCTGACTCCTGTGCTTTTCCCCTGCAGCCCAGAAACCTGTGTGGAGCTAGCTTGGGACTCCACACCCTGCCACCCACTCTTGCTGTGGCCAAAGCCGAGCAGTGAGGTGCACCTGGAGCCCTCTTGGTTCACCAATTCCCATTTTCCCTTCAGCTGATCCTAGGAATTCACTAGCATCTTCTTTTGAGTGACTTTGAGAAAATGATAAAACATTTTATTAGCCATGTGGCTGGCAGGTTTGTTGAAGCAGTAATAAATGCCTGCGCCAGAACTCTCCTCACAGCCCCACTGCCCTCTGTTGTGCTCATCCATGGAGCACTGTGGGTGCTGCCACAACAAAGCAGGAATCAGATAAATTCTAGAAAAATTATATCCACAAATATATCAAAATATATAATGAGTCATTGCTGTAAGTTCTATCTTTGTCATTCTTAAAATGAAAGCATCTTTACAGATGTGTGGGTATTCCTGAACTTCAAGGACATTGTAGGCATCACCCTATCATGATTAACGTTGGATCAGTATCCATGTGTGTCTTTCCTCAAACATATGGTAAGGTAAGATGCTTAAAACAGATATTTTATAACAAATTTCTCATTTGCTTTCTGCTTCAGTACACACATAGAAGACATAAACAATATTACATTTTCTCAAAGATATTCAGAAATCTTATAACATTCAAAAATAGCATACTTTCAGCAGGCTAGTGGGTGTGACAAAGGATTGTGCAATATATATGTTATATTGTCACATGTCATATATATAAATGTATCATATCATATACTTTATGTATGTTATAACAGTAAATATCAAGTCTGGTCTTAGTCATTCTCAAAGTACTCAGGATTGCTAGAGCAATCATGCTAAGTCCTAGCAAGTAGCTACTTGGAACAGATGTGGACTTTTATGTTCTCCCAGGTAGTAACACTGTGGCACCTGCTTCCAACCTCCCTAAGGTTTTGTTTCGGTTTGGTTTTACTTTTCGCAGCACCTGACAACACATATGTGAAGACTTAATGAGAAGTCAGCTATTGATTTAGTTGCTCAACTTTACAATCTCTTTAAAATGCACTATATGTTTTCCCATGTATTGGCATTTGTAGAAAAATAGTAACTCAGAACTTGGGACCATTTTCATCTCTATGTCCAAACACAGCACCACTATAATCTGTCAATTTCCTTTTCTCTTTATGCTCTCGTTCACTTTATACATAAGTTACAAGATGAACTACAAGAGAGCAGCCTACATGTAGCAGATCTACATTCACCCACAATGGCCACAAATGCTCCGAACAGCTCACTATTCTTCCGAACGGGCATTGAATGAAATGGAAGTTGAGAGTTTTAGATAAATATTCTGCCAAAAATACTTTGCAGTTTGACTCTCAGCTCTCTGAATGATGCACCATGAGATGTAATATTATTATCTATGCTCTTTGTAAGGAGACAAAGGAGCAGCGAATGTAGAAATCAATCAAGCCATGTTCAAGTTTGAACTAGATGAATAACCTTGGCAAAATCTGTGTAAGTTCTCAGTTTTCTGGTCTTTCTGTTGCAAAGATGATATTCCCTAAGGTCTACCTGTGTAACAAACTAAGAGTGTTGCAAACTGTCAGCAGATGGAAACAAGCATAGAAATGGCGGAGTCATCTCTCACCTCTGTAGTGATGCACTTCTGTCTATGGCATCTTTGCCCTTCCTACAGCCTGAAGGAGGGTGCGGTGCCACCTTCCAGTGCCATCTACCCCTCAAGAATAACCATAGCAAATAAGGTGCCCAAGCTCTTATCATCTCTCACTTACACAACAGCAAACGGCTCGTGTCTGGGGTCTGTACTCCACATTTGGTTCTATCATAGCTTTCTGCAGTATGAGGCCAGAGAGAGGTTTTAAACATGTTTAGATCATGCTGCTGTCCTGCGTAAATCCCTGCTCCTCCTCTTTTGTTTCATCAGATGGAATCTCTTTTACTCTATACATTTAGAGCCAAGGGAAGCCATCTCTGCATATCCTTAGTGCAATCTTCTTTCCCCAAAATCTGTCACTCTTCAGCCACTGAGTTACTTATATCCTCCATAGATATTATCATAACCCCACTGTCTTCTAGATTTAGCATTCAGCACCATTCACTATTTGCTACCTCCAGTTACAGTGTAGGCTCTGCTGCAAGACAACAGTCTTAATGTGTTTGATCCTGGATTCTAGAAGAGTGCCTGGTACACAAAAGACTCTTGAAAAACATTTGAGGATATCACAGCAGTGTTAACTCTTATGCCTCCATCCTGGGAAATGTGCTCCAACTCACTTTCTGTCAGAAACCTTTTGGAAGGACCACCAGAATTGTGCCAGCTGTGTGCTCTTTACTCAAAACGTATTCTGAGTGTGTGCTCACCATGTGAAATGGAAAATGTGTGTGTGTGTGTGTATGTGTGTGTGTGTGTCTCTGTTCTCCACCATTCTGTACTCACCCAAAAGCCTAACAAAACCTTTCAGTCTCTATTCATAGTACTGAGCAGCATCCATGGCTCACATAAAGTGTTAAAAGAATGCATATGATACAGGAGTGAATGAGAGGATGGTAGACAAATTTCCTGAAATGAGCTAGAAATAAGTCAAAGCTTCCATATATGGGAAGAACAGAAAAAGGGATGACTGAGGTATGTCCTTGGTTATGTCTCTGGATGCCATCATCTCTTGTCTCATTATGTCAGAGACTATACTGCTCTGAGGAGGAAAAACAGAGTACATAAGGAAGTTACAGTGGTTTAAGCACTTGACACACTTTCCTTGTATTTTTCCTTGGGGAAATCTGATGACTTAGGGTTATAGAAGAAGTTACAGATGAATCATAGATGTCATAATGCAGAATTATTGGTTAAAATAAAAAAAAAATCCATGGAAGAGGGAAAGCTAGAATTGTCACCCAGCATTTTTGGGATGTAGCACATATGTGTGTGGTTGTACTGAATTCTGCTTCACAGTGTTGGAGGGAATCAGGAACATTAAATACAAAAGTTGGAAAAGGTATGCATGGAATGATTTGTCTTTGTTGTACAGATGGCCAGCCCTACTTACATTTATTATTTTAACTTTAAAAAATAAACTAAAATCATCTAATCTTAGCCAGTTGTTAGCTCACTGCTGATAACAAAGTTTGCAGCTGATAAGAATGCTTGATAGAAACAGAAGTTTAAAAAGACTAAAGGGAAATTAACCAAAACATACTTTATGCTTGAGGGGGCTTCACAGATATCTGTTCTAGTGAGAGTTTACTTTTTCTCCAACTATAAGAGCACCTGGTATTTAAAGTGCTCCCTTCTAATAACTGTTAAATATACTAGTTAATGTAACTCAGTGCCCATTGCATATAGAGATATAATAATATATGTTAATTACTTTAAAAGATATATGATATTTCTCAACTTAAAAACAATGCGCTGCTTTATTTTACCAACAAATGACTGATAAATTTTCAATAAAATTCTTCCCCAAAATATTGCTCAGTGTAAAGAGTAAGATATATGCATTGAGGATAACCTAGCAACCTCTAGGTTAGAGCAAAAATATCAGTGTCTTTATATGTACAGCATGCCTGAAATTTTTATTGTCATACCTTTGCTTCCATTTGTCCTGCTGTGTTATTGGAAGGAGCTCCTTGTTGCTCCTGAAAAGCTGTGAGAAAGACAACATCAGAGATCCACTCCACATCCTCCAGTCCTTCCTGTTCTGCACCTCCCCTGTCCATCACTACTGCTTGCATGGCCAGTGACTACTGCAGCACATTGTCCCAACCATACTCTAGAAAGTAATACGAGCTCCCTAGGATGCCAGGCTCTTAGCTCTGGGTCTGCAAGCTTCTATCCCTTGGGGCCCCTCCATCTTGATTCTTCCTCTCAGAAACATCAAGTGAGTTCATAATTATTCTGACTGTCACATCTAGGGCATGGCTTAACCAAGACACCTCTCTGCCTCACTGGCCCATTTCCTCCCACTGAAACCTCATACTTGTATGAGGCTGGGAGGACTGGAAGATGTCCCCAACTTTTGGGGGCACCACACGTGTGTCAGAATAGCATGCACAACCCAAATCACTATGCTGTCTAGGTTTCCTTACCACTTGGGATTCTTGAAGTCTGTCAACTTCTCAGGCTCCTTTATGATTGGGTAAAGTGAGAGAAAATGAAGTTGCTGGTCCTGTCTACTTCATTCCCAAGTCCTTTTTTCCCCTTTATAGAAAAAAAGGAATGAAATTTTAAAATTATGTACATTAAGCATTTCTGCTATGATTGGAAAAAATTTTTTTTCATTAAAAAAGCATCAAGTTGGATAGGTAGATGGCAAATAAAACCACGAAAAATCTACAGCATTACTAGCAATTAGGGAAATGCAATCAAAATCACAAAGTATCTATCTATTTGAAGAGCTGAAATAGTGGAAATTCCAAATGCTGAAAAGGATGCAAAGAAACTAGATCCTGTAAACATTGCTGATGAGAATGTAAAACAGCATAGTTGTTTTGGAAAAGTTTGGCAATTTGTTTACTGAACATAAACTTTAGATGCAGCAAATGACAAATTCATGCACACAGATTGTCTTAATGTATTTATGGCCATGATATTAAATCAAGATGATGTAAGAGAATCATGGGAACAGACTGGTTGAGAGTTACATGGGACCTCTCTGTGCCATCTTTGCAACTTACTGTAAAATCTATAATTATCTCATAAAAATTAATATAAAAATGCAAAAAAATTCTTTACCTCCTGAAAATGTTACATTATTACAAGTTGAAATACACTCAGCTATTCTCAAAACATTTAATGCTACTGATAAACTTCAAAGGCATCCTGTGACCTTTCTAAGATCTCAGCTCTGCTTGTGCCTATCTGCCCTGTTCACCCATCCTAAGAGCTCTTAGGTCTGGACAAGAGTAGAGTCATATGAAAGGTGGGAGTTAGGCAACTGGATAAACCAAGGACCAGCATACTACAAGGGGACTTCGGATGCCAGCTTCCTTCTGCAGCTGCACAAGAGACAACTTGGTTTTCACAACTGGGTTTAAAGATCAATCTGATAACACATGTACTTCATTACTCACTAAGCAACCTCTCATTCATTCATTCATCAAGAAATATCTGTCATTTTATGCCCCCTTTTACATTTTGAGAACATTTCTAGTAACTGTTGTGAGCTGTTGAAATTCAAATTTAGTTTTAAAAGTTTCCTTCCAGTCAAAAGAATTAGAAAATGCAGAATACAGAATGAAAGCAGTTACACATGCTGTAACTGAGATATCTCTAGTGTGCGAGGGGATCACAGAAGAGACTAATATTAGGTAGAACACAGGAAAAGGAACTGTACAGGACATGGTGTCTGAAACACATGCAAAAAAAACCCGTTTTATTAAGTGCTGAACACCATATCAACCATGGGGATGGGAAGACCTGTGACACTTCCTATTGAAATGTCCTTTTCTCACATTTAGAGTTTCTGATAACTACCAATGCCAGTGAGGTCCTTTATATAACAGCTTACTATCTGAAGTAGCTAAATGGAATAATATGATGGAAATAAGAAGCTGAAACAAGAAGTGAATCATGTGGCATGAGTCCTCAGTTAGGTCTTTGGGTCAATTACAACAGCCTTTTTGAGAGGATTTTCCCTGGAAAGACAAAGTTAAATTGTAGGGGATGAAATTATAACAAAACTAGTAGACGCTACTAGTGTACTATGTGTTACTGATGTGTATTCTTATACCAATTAAGCTCATAATAACACCATTATTTTTTCCATTTGAGAAAAAATAATAGATGAAAAATATGTTTCATTTCTTTACACAAATGAAACACTTGGGAATACTTGGGGAGGGATACTATCTTTGAGTATTAAATAGGCAATTTTTATTTCCAAGAAACAAGATTCACAAGCCACACAGGATCCATCATACCTCTTGTTCACTGAAATGACCTGGGATGGTTTCAGGTTACATAGCCACAGCTATGTAACTCAGATAAACTCAGTTTGAGCATCTGGTGTAAATGCTCCCCAAATTTCCCCAGTGCTAATAGGCAGGGTCCGGCTTGGGGACATAACTCAGCGCACTAGCGCAGGAACCGGGGATCCCCAGTACCACATGCCATGCTGACCCTGAGCCCCAGCGCTCTGAGTTGCCGACGGTCTGGGTGTGGTGGTGCACGCCTGTAATCCCAGCGCTGGGGAGGCTGAAAAGAGGAGCATCACTATGAGTACGAGTTAAATAATGAGACCCTATATACCAAATACAAAACAAAACAAAAAACAAAACAAAAGGCAGGCTCCCTGGAGAGCTTCCACTTTATAACTGTGTGTTCGGCCCCCTGGATTGGGTGCAAATATTGAACTGAATGAAGGATGAGCTGTGCTGCAAAGCGACAGGTTGCTGGGGAGTGGCTGGAAGGGACACACTTAGCTGTTAGAGGAATAGGCAAAGGCTGCAAAATAGTGGAGGAGGGAAATGTAACACGCGACCGTGCTTCCCATTACTCACGTGCCGCCCACTATGGTGGTGTGGCAGATTTAAGCCAGATCAACTTTCCACATCTTCTGACTGAGTTTAATTCATTGGAACCGATAAGGTGCTAAATTTAAAGAAAATGCTGAAGAAGAACTGGGAATGCGCCCGGCTCGCCCGCAGGTTGGGTCGTGGTGGAGACATGGGAAGGGAGGACGCCAAGGGTGTCGGGGAACCCTGCCACAGGAAGTTGGATCCCACTTGGATCTTACTGAGCGTTTTCATTAAAAATCATGGAAGAGGATTAAACCAAAGTGAAAACAGACTCATTAATACTTAATCACAAAGTGATAAGTACCCACAATAGAAGAGCAAAAATGATGCAAATATTAAAAAAGTTGAAAATTCTCAAAAATTACCTTGATTTGTCATTTCATTCAACAGCAAAGAACAAAAGGTTTCTCTATTATATAATGAATAATATTAAAAATAAATAGAAATCAATGTTTACCTTCAATATTCAAAACTCAAGAATAATAGAATTTTATTCTATTTTAAGTGATCTTTATTTCTATATCCTTTGGGCTATATCCTAAGAATAGAAGAAATGGACAGATACCTACATTTTAATCTAATATTCACTGACATATTTATATAAATTATCTTGTTTAATAGCCATGGAAACCTTCTGAGATAGCCAGTGTGAGATGCCTTTGACATATAAGAAAACTGAAACTCCAACAACTAAGCCAGCACTCATTGCAGATGCAGAGATGGGATTCCCACTGTGGAAAGCTCCAGCACCGTGCACCTGTACTGGAGTTACAAGTTGAAACCTTCCACTTCCTCGTGCTGTAACAACAGATGCACCGCAGTCTCTATCATGTACACTGGTTCATCAGGTTCCAATTTCTTGGAAGGAAATGAGGACATTAATGGCTAGTTGCCACTACCACAAAGGGAATACATGTGGAGAGGTCCATGAAGTCTTTTACCCTGTGTTTCCCTAAGATATGTTCAAATATATTTCAATGCTCGAAAGAAAGTCACAGTAAGCATTCATATTCTGTGCTTGTAGGCTGAACAATCTGCCATCTGCATGTGATGACACTTTATTACACCTCTCTCCCTCTACCCATCATTCTATTTAGTGAGCCATCTATAACATTTTTCTGTGTTTTCTAGTAATTTTGCATATTTTAATATACTTTCCTTCACATATCTAAAGTTGATTTTAACCAGACATAAAGACACATGTGCATGAATCACCAGGTTATTATGTCATTGCTTCTTATTGAATCACATGTCCTAGTAGATGAAGACAATGTCCCTTCCTCTGGGCCTGCCTAGGAATGATTTCTCTCTAGCGTACCTGTCTGGTGGTCTCTGAAATCCAGTCTAGCTTTACTTCCTCCCTACTACAGTCATTTTTGCTCTTTCTGAATATCTTCCTAAACAAAGTACCCATACTATGTGTCCCATGTCACATTTTACTGTCACAATTTGCTATCATATCTTTAAAAGAATGGCTAGAGAAAATAAATAACAACAGATAGCTATTACTTTAGTTGCTTTACATTTTTTTATAAAATATGTAGGTAATATATTCACATATTATATATCATATTTGAAGACTTGCTCACTATTTATATACTATATAATATATTTACATATGATATTTATATCATAAAAATAAATATTATGGAATCTGCACACATTCATATACATATTCAAGTCAATATGATAGCACATATTTTTATATAATCATAATCAATAAATATGTTACTCCAGCTTTCATTTGTATAGTTATATTTTGTTATATGATACTCAGTGAATCCAGATATTTCATTTATTAATATTAAATGAGAAATTAAAATAGAATAAATAGAGAAATAACAAATCTTAAAAGCAGCACAATAGAAAGGGCCAAGGGCTCTGAATTTTCTGAGAAACCTTAAGGTGCTTAACATCAAGAGAAGCTCTTGGATGGTGAAGAGAGCCCCTGAGGTGTGTTGCCTGCATTGGGGGATGCGTTGTCATCATAGCCAGCAGGAGAAATCACCTGGGGGCCAGAGCAAGTAGCATTTCCTCCACGTATACATAGCAAAGCATCTACTGAGGTGCTAAAGAGTGAAGTGAGCAGTCATGAATTCAAGAGAAATGCTCCGCTTCACACATTGACATCTGGCACAGTTCCATTCGGTTTTCACAAAATGTACAGCAAACTTCCCCAAAGCTTTCTTAGTGTTGGCAGTGGCCCCAGGAATGAAGCACAAAGCAAAATATTAACATTACATGCAGCAAGCAAGTCACACTGTGTGAGTTTCGGGAACAAAGTGCCTGTATTTCCCCAGAGTTTATGACCATGACATGGCCTCTCACACAGCTCATTACCAATGCTTGGGTGATTTCTCCCAGAAGAATGTATTGACTTCTGTTGGCATTGAAAAGATGCTCGAAAGATCAAAATAATAACATCAAGCAAAAACAGCCTCTGCAGGGATGAAATGCTTCTGCTCAATGGAGCCTGAACTGGTTGTGTCTGGAAGAGGTGTTTCCCACGGAGAACACTATGTGAATGCCCCCCTTCCTGTGAGTGCCATGGTATTCAGAGAGAAGAAATGCTGAGATGAAATATGCCAGATCCTGAGATGGCTACATCTCTTGGAAGAAAGGCAGGTACTGCAGAAATTCACAGAGGCTTCCTCTCAAGAATATGAGCTGGGGGCCATGGAGATGGCTCAGTGGAATAAGAGCTTTCCTAGTAAGCACAAGGACCTGAGTTCAATCTGACAAAAAAAAAAAAAAAAAAAAAAAAAGAATGTGGGCTGTTACAAAGTATCAAGTCCGTCCAGCTCTTCCAACCACAAGATGCATCTTCCAAGGAGGAAATTCACAAATAACATCAAATTCTCAGGCTCTGTTTGACATCATGGACCCTCATGGAATAATTTGATTTCTTTGTCTACAACATTAGCTAATTAGAAATAAAACACCAGAATGGGCACTTGTAAGAAGGGCAGATTCATCGATACTTTATTATGTGTCCAATATAGGCCTATTGGTTTATCTTCCTCTCCACCCTCTCCTGGAGCAATGCAAGTTAAACACAAGTAGGTCTCTTGCACAGGCTAAAATGTTGAGTCATAAGAAAGAAAACCATTTAGGTTGAAAGCACTCCAAGTTAATGGTGAACAGAGGATTAAAAAAATCAATTCTGTTAAATTAAAGCTGGAGCCTTTTCCAATATTACATGCCATTGTTTGCATAGAAAGTATATTAATTTCTATTTATCTCTATGTAGTAGGAATGGCACAGTTCAGAGATGTATTTTACAATGGTACGTCTCATGGTTTACCATGCTTACAAATCATCCACAGATCTCATCAAATACATACAACAGCTCTAATACATCTCAGGTCAGCCTGAGATTTTTTTGTTTGTTTGTTTGTTTCAAGAAGTTGCCCTAAGGAAACTGGTGACCCTGGGTGCTGCCAATTGGAAGATGGTATTTGGTGTAGGAAGGCTTTGAACATGCCAGTTACCCAAAGTGACTTTAAGTCACAGTAGATCATTGCTTCAGAGTGTTCTCATTAGATAATGAAGCACTAAATTCTCAGAATCTCTATTTTCTTGTTGTTTTTTTCTAACTTTTACATTTATCTTTTCAGGAGGCACATTTAATTTTACTCTATTCAGCCTCTGTTCATGCATTCATTGGCTGCCTGCAAAAATATTCATAGCTAACATTGTCAGGTGTTTCACACCTTCAGTATTTTTCTGTGTATGATCTTACTCAATTCTCACAAAAAGAACACTAAGAAGACATTGTTACTAATGAGATTTTAAGGTGACAATGTTAATGATCAGAGGCATGGGGTAGTATGGAGTTAGCTAGCTGTGGCACAATTTGTGTTACAAAAGTCAAAATTGTTTTAAAAAACCCAAATATATCAAAGAGTAATTTGTACATCCTTGTGGGTAAGTGAATTAAGTTTGCAGCATCATCCTCAGTCCACATATCTGTTCAAAATTTGTGTTTATAGAGATAAATCTTGGGATTGAATTAGGATCACCCTATTCCAATAGGGTCTGTTTGTTCTGATTACATCTTCAATAACTCTGTTTACAAATAAAGCTACATTCTGAGTATAAGGGGTTAGAATTTCAACACAAGAGTCTTAAGGGACCCTAAATCCACTACAAGTCATGTCCGGGAATTCCGTCAGTGTATCATGGCAAGTTGTTCCCATAAAGGGGAAGGGAGGACTATTTCCAAGGAGTTGTGAAGTGTGAATAATGGGGTAGTGTCCTCTGGGCTGTCTGTGAAAGGCTGTATCACAGCACTGGCCACCAAGAGAGAAATAAGGTACAGGAAGTCAGAAAGCAAGGACAGTTCAGGCAATTAAAAGATGATATTGCTAGGCCCAGACAAATAGCTCAGCAGTTTAAAGCATCTGCTTAGGCACAGGGGCTGGGAGTTCAAGCCCTGAGCCTGCTATGCCAGCCCACCCCCAGAGCACACTGAGATGGTGATTGAGATTGGGCGTGGTGGTGCACACATATAATCCCAGCACTTGGGAGGCTGTAAATAGGAGAATCACTATGAGTCCAATCTATGCAGTGAGACTCTGTACACTCTGTCCTAGATACCAAAAAAAATATGATATTGCCAAAACATATTAGAAATAACAGAAGAACATCTATTTCAAAACTGTTCTGAGAACAGTAAATGAACAATGTTATTCTAAACTGCAAAACAAGAAGCCAAAGTTAGGGAAAACACAGATTAAGTATCCTTTTCTTGTTTTTAGATTAAGTATCCTTAATTTGGAAATCTGAAATCCATAATTCATCAAATTCAAAAATTTTGAAACCTCAAAAGACTCCACAAGTGTAATATTCCATGACTGATTTGCACAATCATTAACAGTTAGTGCACAGGTGTACTAAATATGAAATTACCCTCATGCTGTGTCTATGAGGAGTATTTGGAACATAAATGTGTCTCATATTTAGGCCTGGGTCTCACTTCCATAATGCATTTGAGAATATTCTAAAATTTAAAGAAAAATTCTGAAACACTGCTGAAATATTTCAGGTAAGTGAACTTATCTGAAACTTGAAAAGCCAAATTTATACTCATTTTCTAGAGTCAGAAATGGCACAACTTCAAAATCTAACCTTAGCTTACAAAATGTGAACACAAAGTCCAATGTCACAGAAAGCATTTTTCTTCTATTTATAAAACATTAAAACGTTGTAGGTCAAAATGTTCATCCTGATGCATTGGTACAGGTCTGGGCTGCGCTGCTCAGTGTTGCAAAAGAACTTAGAGTTGTGCAAGACACCCAGGTGCTTACTATCATGGTATTCTGAAATCCAGGTCAGCTGACTTTAACACAGAAAAGTGAGAGCTAATCTCTTGTTGGATGAAAATAAAGTGAGTCCTTGTTCACTGGCCTGGAGGTTCTAAGGTACAAGTCATCGTTTTAATTGACAGAGGATTCAGAGCATCTGTCAAAAGGGTTTATTGAAACTCTCCTGGACAGGCTCAGAGCCTACTGGGCTATGTGTGAAAACAGCTTTTTCACAGGTAGGGAATGGTGTCTCCCAGGAGTTATCTCTGAAAGGATGTAGTCACAATTTTCAAAGAAAGAAATGTCCGCACCCCGAGCAAGGATTATCTCACAAGATAAATAGCTGTGTCTCGGTTCGTACTGAAGTGCATTCTAACAAGGTCAAGCACCCTCTTCTTGTTCCTGAGGCCCCTTTTCCCTGGGACACGTGAGCTTCCTTGTTTGAGTGGGAGACCTGAGGGACTGCAGAGGAGAGCACTTGTTAATTTTGTCAATAACTGTTGCTCTCCACCGTGGCTTTTATAGACTGCCTTAAGTAAGCAATGAGCTTTGTACATCTTCTTATTTGGTTCACAGAGTGATTTAAAATTGGATCTTTCTATTTTCAGCTAATATTATCATCTACATCTGGTATTCACAGGCCCCATAAATATGCTTCCTCCCCATAAATATGCCTCCTCCCCCACTGCTCCCAATGTCTAATCAATTCCTTCCCAGCATGGAGCCTCTCCTATAATCAAATCAGGTATAGATCTCCCAGCACTCAGAAGCAATTGTGCACTCCTGCCTTTCCACTGGTGCCTTCATTCTCCTCGCTGTCAGCTCTCCCCTTCCCTTGGCCCTGGCCCCATCCACTTGAGGATGCAGTGTCTCACACACGCTCCATCACCAGTCATGCTGGCCCAGGGGCAAACACTTCCAAAGGACCATAGATACCTATTCTGTGAGGCTTGGATGGGAGTCAACAGGACCACCATTGTCACTGTCATAATTGTCATTGACACAATTTTCTATGCAAAAATTTTGCAAAACAAAAACAAATAGCTGAGCAGATTAAAGCACCTGCAAGCAGGTACAGGGGACAGGGATTTAATCCCCAGGCCTGCAGTGATGGTCCCAGCCTCCAGGGCAGGCTAAGAGGCCAATTGAGATTGGGTATAGGGGTGCACACCTGTAATCCCAGCAATTGTGAGGTTTTAAACAGGCAGATCACCACAAGTCCAGTCTAGTAGTGACATCCTGAACACCCTGTAGGCCCTTCCCTAAAATTAAAAAAAAAAAAAATTGCAATGATAGAAACTGTAAGGGACAGCACAGAGAACATGAAAGCAAAGATGAGAATGCCTTGTTAGCACTAGGAGAAGTAATCACGCATCCCAGTTTCTGACAGACCATGCAAAATGAGAGCTAAATGGAACAGCATGAATTTGGTGCTCAACATTAGAGTCCGGCCACAGTAACATTCTTAATAGTTCATAACGTGCAAGATGGGGCACTGAGAATTCCATGCATGTGATCCCTCTTACAAATGGTTATTGCATGCATTTTGTAGGGGAAGGGCTTATGCCTTGAATGACTAAATTAGCCTGTCCAGTGCATGGGAGATGGATCAAGCCCAGTGAATGTCTCCTGTATTGTGATGGAGTAATAGAGACCATCAAAAGTTAAACACACAATCCCTCGGTTTGTCAAAACAGCTTGTTAGTCTTCTGGCTAACATTTGGACACCTTTATTTTGCTCATGTTCTAAGTTGTTTCAAGAAATCTTTAGTCAAACTAAATAAAATTAATTACGCTCTTGAGAGAAAGGGAAAAAGAAGAGTGCTAGCTTATGGTGAGATTATTTTAATGTGAACCTGATGTTTGCTTAACTAGAAGATCTTGTTATTGCTAGTCAAATCTACAAGGAAAAATACTCCATTGGAAGAAGGAGAAGACTTATTTTGCCTATACATAGGTGAATGTACAAAAGTCATTGCTGGTCAATAAGCCACTGTGCATGTCACACTTCTTCCAGTGGGCCTTGGTAATTGCATGCATTCTCTAGTTTCCCCATCAAGCAGAGAAGTTGGAAGCAAAGTTTTTTTCTACATTTTTGCCCAACTCCTTGGGCATCCATTTGTATAAACACATCACAAAATTCAAAGAAGCACCAGAAGCTACCACTATGCTCTGTGAGGAAAGCCTGGCCCTAAGCTCTACTTATAGCCTTAATTCTTAAAAATAATAACAACTATTATTATCTAGCTGTATGTGGTGGGCTTAGTCCCTGTTCTCACAATAGAGGAACAAATCTTGGTGATAGCATTATAATTTCTCACAGGGGAGAAAATATTGACATAATCAACACATAAAAATGAACCATATATTTGAGAGCAATGCATACTTGGGAAGGAAGAAAAAGTACACCACACCGAAGGATCAGCAGTCCTGAGGATAAGGGATTTTTACAATTTTAAATCATGTGGGCTGTATAAACATAGCTAGGAAGATGTTATTCTCAAGTCCTCAAGCAGATGCATCTCAAGTGCCACCTACATTAACCATGCTTGGAGAAGACAATGTTCCACCTCCACTTCTACCCAAGGAGAGCTTAGTGGAATCTTCTAGGAGTGCATTTGGATTTGGGGGTCCCTGTGAATGTGTATTAAGCAATCCTGGCTGGATGGGTAGAGAACTACTTACAAATTAAAGTATAATAATGAATAAAAAGGTCAAAAACTATACTGTGGTGAAGAAAGGTATGAAACATTTTCAATATTTCTGTGTATTTACTACTTTAGAACTGAAGACAGAGCATAAGTCCTGTACACTGAGTTACATCCCTAGCAATGTTAGGATTCCTTGAAGACAATGTCTAGTTGATAAATTCCTCAGGCTGGGCTCAAAACTCACATTCTTCTCCCTCAACCTCCCAGCATGCCAGGATTCCAGTTGTGTGCCACCATGCCCACTTCTCCAGAGGCACTGCCATACCTCTGGCCTGGAGGGCACTCTCATTCTGTTAATTTGCTGGGACATATGGTGGCTTAAAGAGCAGAAATGTATCTTCCCCAAGTGTCATGGTAGCCAGAAAACTAAAGGTGAAGCTGAGAGCAGATTTCTCCTGAAACACCACAGCCTAGAGATAGATGATCAGCTCACCACACCTGGAATCTTTTCTTCTTTCTGCAGGCACTTTCCTGTTTTCCATGTTGCCAGAGTTTTCCTAAGGAGGATGGGAGCTACGGTCCATTACTGCCCCCCCTCAACTACTCCCTTGGAACTCAGTTACTTCCTCAAAGAACTGATCCCTAAAACCAGGCACAGGCTGGGCTAGTGGGGTTAGGACTTCAACACGAATTGTGCCTCTAGCACAATTTGAATAAGTGATCTGAGATCAGAAGCCAAAAGGATTCAGGGGACTTCATGAATTACTCATCATGAGAGTTGAAGGAGGTTGAAATATGGAACCTAGCCAAAGTGGAGTGGTGAGGGCAGCTGGTGGCAGCTGGGCTGGCAGCAGCCGAGGTAGTGTCTGGGATTGCTCTGTGAGAAGCTGGTGGATAAGCGTCAGCATCCCCCAAAGGACCGGGATAGAGAAGGGGTGTGATGGGATAACCACAGAATTAGATATGATCCAAAACTATGACCAGCTTTCCATAGATCCCTTTATCAGGACATAAATTCCCCAGGAAGGAGACTGGTGCTGTGAACTGGAGTCACGATACCTGTGGGGCTGGGTGGCTTTCCATCAGTGGAACCAGATAGACAGGTTGTTGGAGCACACACAACTGCCAAAAATAGGCACAAGGAGCTGATGAGATCGCATGACAACTGGACAGTGTCATCACTAGAAACAGTGCTGTGGAGCATACACTAGTAAGCCCAGTACTGTGGAAGGCTGATGTGAGGGTATCCCCAGTTTGAATTTAACCTGAACAACTTAGAGACTTAGAAAAGCCCCGTCTTGAAATTAAAATTTTATAAAAGAAAAAAAAAAAGGCTGGAATGAAGCCTTCAGCATGAAGGCTCCAGATTAAATTGCATGGGAAATATGACCTAGAAAAAGAGAAAGAGAGGGGCAAGAGGGGGAGGAAAACACAGAGAAAGAGAATTACAGATACATGGACAGAAAAAGATTAATGAGACTGTATAATATGGAGTAAGAAGATAGAGCAAGTATCACACTGAGACATTTGACACTTTTATAGTTATGTTGTCAAAGTTCTTTCATGACTTTTTCAAAGGTTTTTTTCTTTTAAATATGTTTCTCCCTCTCCATGTTCTATGTAATAAAAAGCATCTACTCTGTAGTTAGTGGCCATAGCAGCCTCTTGCCTTCCTGACACAGCCACCTCTTGATTCAGGAAGGCCTTGCTTGGAGGGCCAGCTCTGTACCACAGCTCTGAAGAACATTTCTGGAAACTTCTGAGGAAGTCTGCCCCTTTCATTCCTGGAATCTAGCCACCATCTCCCTTAGCAAACAACCCTTCCATTTAAACAAGCTGGAGTGGATTCTGTGTTCTATTACCAAGAAGTCTGGGCAATACAACAATCATAAAATCTCAGGAAAGAAACTCCTGAGCAAAGCAATGTGTACACAGGTTTCCTTGATCCCTGCTTGGTACCCACATGGCAGACTCAGTCCCATAGTTAATGTATATATAATTTATGACCAGGTCAAAGAGCAAGAGCTCCCCAAGGAGAAAATAGCTAGGTCAGTGCCTTCTATCGTAAAGCTGTTAATGAGTGATATATAGGATTCAGAAGGAAAGGAATATGGAAAAGAAATAATGCGTTTGAATTCTGTCTTAGGTACTTTTTTCATGTTGCGGGACAAACACCAAACACTCAAAATGAGAGAAGGAAAGGTTTATTTATCTCACAGTTATTGGAGGTTTCAATATACTGGAGGAGAGGCTGGAGCACTGCCGTGTGAGGATGACCCTCTCCACATCTCTCAAAAAGCACAGACTAGCCAGTTTAAAGGTGGGTGCCTCTCTGGCCCGTACTTTGGCCCTGCCTTGGTCCTCTGTCGTCGACCTCAAGCCACTCTCCAGCCTCCTCTGCCCCATAACTTACATGAGGCTTTGGGAGAACAACTAGACACAAACCATAATATCTTTTGAAACTGATACAACAATCATATGAGTTCCAAGTCCTAAATATTCTTATAGGTATGCTATAGATCCGTGGGTGACTATCACAATAACCAAATGATCTCATCCATCTTCTCATTTAGTTATTAACATTGTAAAATGAGAATAACAACACAAAGATGAGAAAGACAAGGATCAGGAGCAAAAAAAATGCAAAAGAGAGAGCTTAGCAGTTTCTAAATAAGCTTCAGAAGTTGGGTGGTGGACTGACAGATTATTTTCTCTTGGAACAGAAATATTGTGATCTTCCTTTTTACATGAAATCAGAGCCAAGCCTCAAAAAATACATAGCTGAAGAGTGGTAAAGATAGTGTCTTTTTGTAGAGGAAGTTTACTCTCCATTGAGTACTCTGGTAAGCCCTGCACACTCCATGGGGTACTGGGGAACCCTGATGTTGAAGGACATGGAGGTGAGAGACTTAGAGAAATGGAGGGTAGCTGCAGGAAGCAGGCATCTCTTGGCATACTGGGAGGTGTCAGGCTAAGGTGACAGCATCCTGGCTGGGAAGAACAGTTCTGGCGCTCATCCATTGCCCTAATTTTATTAATAGCACTCTTTCGCTCTGTGCTTCTATTTGTAGGATAAATGATGTATCACTTCATCACAGATATGTTCCATAAGAAAGGATGAGTGATGACCGCCTACTCCTTTAGGGAAGGCTGGCAAGAATAACTGTCTGTGCATACACCACCTGCTGCCAGCACTCACCAATGAGGAGGAGGTGCAAGGCTTTGATGTGCTCTGGGTCACATTGCAGTTGGGCAAGGTCTTTGTTGCAGACAGGCAAGGTCATTGCATGCCCATCCAGGAACACTCCATGAAGTCTGTGGCTTGTCTTTTTCTAAATCACACTTCCTCAGGAACACGCCAGCAGTGTCCTGTGTTCTTTCTCTTCTCTCTGCACAGGTACAGAAGCTAGGTAGCACCTATGGGGTAACTGCACCTGGGAAGGACCCATATGATGCTGTGCAGATGAAAGTCTGCTCCCTCTTAGAGTGTGCTCTGAGTTTCAAGGGCACCCTCTTGCCCTCAGGGTAGAGTGTCTGCTTGGTTGGTGTGGGATCCTCCCAGGAACTGGTGGAACGCCCTTCTGCATGGGTCTGAATGGCTCATGAGTGCATGGCCATGGGCCTGTATCTGCTCCCGTGCGCCTCTCCCTCCGGCTCTGCTCCCTGCTCTGCCTCCCAGCTCTGTGGGGTGCACATCGTCGTCCTCTACCACATGCTTCCTTCCGCGGTGATGTTCCCACCTCAAAGCCCACCAAGCCATAGACTGGATATGCTGAGGGAGTCGTTCTCAACTTCTCTTCCTTTAAGTTCTACGATTGGTCACTGTGTCTCACCAACAGGAAAGCTAATTCTCACCTACACTACTAAGCCCTTGTCTTTCCGGTCCCACTGGTTCCTTTAAGTCACCTGCACCTGGGTGTGCATATTCAAAGACTTAAATTTGACATGGAAACTAAGAGTAAATCTGGCCCTCAGTGTGCGCCACATAAGCCAGGGCAGAGGTTCTCAAACTGTGTCCAAGGTATTCAGGCTGAGATCTTATCGTCATCACAAGTCCCTCTCCAGGCAAAGTGCACAGCCTTAACATTAGCAGACGTTAGAAATATAACTGGTAAAGTGCATGTTCTTATCCTTCTACCCATTGATTGGTATTCTTTTTACTAGAAAGAAAGTTCTCCTTCTGCACTTCAAATATCACCACCACCATTCTTCTAATTTTATTATTTAAAAAATGTTAAACCCCTTGAAATGGCAAGACCTCCTCCAGCAGTCACAGGAAATATATTTTAAGTAAGTTCCCAGAGGAAGTTGTTTTTGTTTTCTCCTTTCCCCCCACCCTCTGTTTTGTTTTGAAAGAAAAAATAAGGCTTTGCTTATTTACACTTCATGGGAAAATCATTAGCATTTTGTATTTTGGGGTAGGCCTTTCTTCTTCCCTGGGAATTATTTTACATCTGAAAGGGCATTATTTCACTACTCCTCAGTGAATAATGAGAAGGATCTTGGGAAGCCTTTCCTTCTCACTCTGTACCCCTTCCCATCCATCCTCACTCCCAGTCTACATACATATGCAGAGAATGTGTGACTGGAGGCCAAGAAGTAACCAGAGCTTTTGTGGGCATTTTATTCTTGGCCTCTAAGTCACATGCATTCCCGAATGACAGCTCTCCCTGGTCCCTGCCTGTCATGGCTGCAAAAGATGGCCCTTGTCATTGAATGCTGAAGCCAACAGGGTAACTTTTATTAAAAAACATTCATCAAAAGGGTGTCATGGAGGCTGTAAATAGGATTTACACCCTTGAGTTTCAGGAACAGGAATGATAAACACAGATTCACATTCACAAAATTATACACATAGAAATCAGTGTTCATTGAATCTTTGAAAATAAGGTTGCATTTTTTTTTTTCAAGAATTACCAAACACTCCACTCTGGATAACTCGAACAAATCATTGTCACCAAGCTTAAGTAGAGGTATAAATGTGAGGCCCACAGGCCTAGGGCTCCCTCTTCAAGGTAATGGCAGGGTGATTTGCAGGTAATGTTTTTACAGAGTGTTTAAAGTGGGATGCAAATGAGGTCCACACACTCTTCTCCCATTGGTACTGTAGTCTGGATAAATCACACCCTTTGGCATTTGCATTGATACAACAAGAACATACCATGCAGCACAAATAACCTCATTTCCATAAAACAGCCTTTTAAAATTAGAAAATGTATAATTCATTTAGGGTGGCTATTACTGCTTTTGGGGAGGGATTTGGTGTTGTATTTAAATGCAAATGACAGTATTTTTTCCTCCCTCTCAGTAGCACATAAGAAGCCACAGAATTTAGAAACTCCAAACTATACAATTACTCTTAATGCTGACCTTTAGATTGTATTAGTAATGACAACACATATTTGTTTGGTCCATCGTGGTTTGTGGCAGGCTCTCACTCTTAAGCCTGGTCCTGCAGCTCCATGGGGAAGATTTTCCATTTTACATGAGAGGAAACTGAGGCCCAAGTTAAGTGAGCTAGGTGATGACTTACAGTGACACGTAAGTGGAGGGGCAGAGCCAGGGCTGCACCTCTGCTGGCAGATGGGCTACGAAGATGTGCAGAGGCCTGTAAATCTTCCCAAGGTAACTAAAATAGGGTTGGATGTGACAGAGACCCAAGAAGCAGAAAACTAGAAAAGCACAGAAGACCTGGATCAATACCAGGCACCACACTGGAGAAGGATGCACTCTGACCCTCTGTACCAGCTCTGGCTTGCAGACACTCAAATGAAGGGAAGCGGAACCCTTGCGATTCCCTGGCTCTTCCTAGTCAGTTGTGCTGCCCATGTCTACTTTGTTCCAGGGGCCTCTGTATCCTGAGCTCACCTAGGTAGGGAATGCTCTCCACCCTCTTCCTGCAACATGGGGCCCATGCCTTGGCATGGACCTGCAGCTTCACAAAAGACCCTTGTTCCTGGGTTCTGGCTCTCTGCGGCTCATCAGAAGTTCCCATTTCACCCTCCACCCCTTCCTCACTGGCCTCGTTCTGCCTTGCTCTGGCTAATCCCCACTCATTCTTCAGGGTTTTACCAATGCAAGTCTCCGATGGGAAAGTGTTCCTAACACTACTTCCATGGACAACCACTCTACACAATGCCTTCATTTTCTCCCCAGAGCTCAGGCAGGGTTTCCCAGCTCTACCCTGGAAATCATAGCTCCTCCACTGTCTTCCCTAGGGACTTGGAGCCTTTGACCAACAGCTGTTTACTTGTATCTCCAAAATGCATCACGAAGAGTGAAATTCTGAACACTTGTGTTGAAATCCAACCTGTTCGTGCTCTGTGTGACTTTGGACAACTACCTTCTGCAAGCCTGTTTACTCCTCTGAGAGATGGAACACAAAGGATGGAGTGAGCATTTAGCAATGAGCAGCTATAATGACTGTCATTGTTAACATTTGATTTATCAGTGTACCTATGAGTAGCCCAAATCCTGCCCCAGTATTGTCTTTTGGCCTTTGACTATTAATGAAAAAGTCCACCAAACCCTTTTACGTAAAATGTTCCCTAATCCCAACCCTAATCATAGGATTTTATTACCAGTGTGTCTTCCAGATCCGAATCATCATCACCCAGGAGGAGGTTTTTATCCTGTCAACTTCAGTGTCACTCCTAATATGAACATTCTGTCCCAACACCCATGGTCTGTTTGTGAGAAATGGCAGATGTTCAATCAGCCCTGAGCTTGGACATCATCCCCAACTGGTCCTTCCCTTTTCTTTATTGTCTTATTGGCCAATGAGAAGGTTAGGAAAACTAAGCTCTAATTTTCATGTAATTCTCACTTCAGATCCAAAAGGGTGAAAAAAAAAATACTTCCTGAGGGATGGAGTTAGAAATACTTGGGAAACTGAAAAACTTCAGGCCCAGAAATGAGGAATGGAATGAAATACCTACTTGACCAAAATGCTTTTTTTTCCTGAATCTTTTTTTTTTTTTTTTGAGTCGAAAATATAAGGGGCTGAAAGCTTCACATTTGCACACATGGGGGAGCCCCAGGGAACTCCCATGAATGGAGGAGGCAGATACTATCACAGACATGATTAGTAGGTGAAGTTAGGACTGTAAAATATCCAACAATGTGAAGAACACTATGAAAGAAACAAATTCCAAGAATCCCACCTACAGAGTCAGACATGTCCTATGGAGACATATATGCATACATATTATATATTCCCATCTTAGCCTTCCATGAAAAAAATAGATACCCAATAAATTTGTAGTTAGAAGAGTTTTCAGGTTTGCAGTGCCAAGTTTGTGATGTAGTATATTATTAATTATCCTAGAAATACTGTTCCTGACCTATTTCAAAAGCATCAAAAATTTGAGGGTCAGTGGTATAGAGCAACTTAAACAATTTAGATTGTATTAGTAGTGACGACACATATTTGTTGGGCCAATCATGGTTTGCAGTAGCTCTCACTCTTAAGATGGTGGAGGAGCTATGATTTCCAGGGTAGACCTAGGAAACCCTGCCTAAGTGCTGGGGAGAAAATGGAGGCACTATGTAGAGTTGTTGTCCATGGAAGTAGGGTTAGGAACACTTTCCCAGTGGAGTCTTGCATTGGTAAAACCCTGAAGAATAAAAGGGGTTTGGTGGATGTTTTCATTAATAGCCAAAGGCCAAAAGGCAACACTGAGGCAGGATTCAGGCTACTCACAGGTGCACTGATGAACCAACTGTTAACAATGACAATCATTGCAGCTGCTCATTGCCGGTGGTAAGCACTTGCTTAGATAAGTGTAGTGCTCAAGGTACAATCCCTGTCACTGCATGCGTGCTGGCCCCATCCCTGGGCACACTGAGATGGCTGTAGAGTCCAGGCGTGGTGGCACATGCTTGTAATCCCAGCTCTAGGGAGGCAGAAAACAGGAGGATCACTGAGTCCAAGCTGCATGGTGAGACTCTGTACACACACACAAAGAGTATCAACATTCTCTTCTCTTAAGCATTTTGTTTCAAGAAAATGTTCTACACCCTCACCTGTAACGTTTTCGTAGTGTGTTCCCCTCAATGGCATTCATTGGTACCAGCACTGGGGTGGGTGGCACTCACTATTCAGGACACGCTTGGGATGTGGAATCCTTCGTAAGGTGGCTTACCTCCTGTTCTAGGAAGAAAAAGTGAATCTGGACCTATTCTACCTCTGGTGATATTTATCCTCATTTTTCTACAATTATATTTTAGAAAAATACATAGACTACATTTTCTGAAAAATTTTTCCTCACCAGATGCTGCACTCAAAGCTTTGCAAACATTGTTGTGGATACAACACTCTAGTTATAGGTTATTTCCCATTCTGAGAATGAAGAAAAAGATGTTATGAGTGCATATACTTACCCAAGACACATAGCCTAACAATATACCTAAGTTTAAATGAAGATCTGTTCAATTCTGCTTCAGTGAAAATTAAATTATTGCATTCTATTTTCCAGGATATTTGCAATAAGCATAGATAGCAATTGGTTATCTAAAGAGAAAAATCTGTGAAAGCTCATCTTACATATTCCATAGGCATAGTAAAAATGTGTAGTATGTTTAAAAAGTAATTATATCTTTTTGATACTGGTACATATTATTCAAAGACAATTTAAACTGAATCCTTTTAAAGTACTTTTAACCACAGATCTGCTCTAAATCCCAAGGGGCCTGTCTGTCCAGCCCCCAGCCCTTAGGCCTGCAGCCCTCACTGGGAACTCTTGGCCATGGGCCCTGTCTCACAAGGTGTATTGTCAACATGAGGCCAAGTGCCTCTCATGAGCCCTGGAATTCCACCTATCCCAGAGAGCTAATAGTACATGGGAGATTGGAAATCAAGGGGACTGAAGAGAATGAGACCTGGAAGGAGACTCTGATGCAGCTGGACCGATTTTCTGCCTCCTACAGAGGTTAGAAGAGCTTAGAAGAGTGACCACGACAATGCACATGAATGAGAAGAAAATACTTGCATTTGCTTCCCAGCTCAACAAAGTGAGGACAAATATTTAACTAGGATGATAAATCATCACCAATTCATAGCATTTGTTTATTCCTCTGAGGCACTGGTTTCCACCATGGAGGCCTGTGTCATACTTCCTGTACCCAAAGTCAGGTAAGTCAACAGAGATGTCTGTGATATTGACCCCAGAATGCCCCTAGCTGCATCCCATGTACTGCAAGAGAAAGTGGCTCTATTCTTCCCCAACTTATGACAAAAAGTGACAACTCGTAATGATAAGACCTAAGCCATAGATGCTCAACCTTCACTGTTGTCCCTGACAGTCACTACATGCCAGGCACTTAAGAAGAGTGCTGAAAGCCTTGGCAGCAGTGCTGTTGACATTCTAATGGCTTAATAAGATTTGGGGCTATCATTGCCCCAAATGTGTATTAGGCTGCTGTGACTATATCCAATGCTGGCAGAGCAGAGATAAGAGAGCTCTAGGAGGAACTCAGGCTTCCTGCAAGCTCTCAAGCCTTAGGTGGGATGCCCTACAGGAGATCAGGCTTGACTAGGGGAGGTGAAGGAAGCAGAAAATGTGGAGGAGTACATGGCACCTGCACGTACAGCCAAGAGAGAACTGCAAGAGAAAGTGCCTAACCAGGCACAGTGTTAGTCACTAGAGTAAGAAACGCTCACAGGTGGCCAGCTGCCCATCCATGCCTGTTGGTCCCCATACTAGTCAAGGTCAGTCACAGAGCAGATGGCTCAAATACAGACTGAATATTGCTCCATGGTCACAGCTGAGAAGTCACAGCGGAACCCTCCAAAAGTCCCTTCTCTGCCTAGGACTCAATGACTCATCCAAGAAGCAGCTGTGCCTGCCACCTGCTTTCCTCTGCTCTTCCTCTGGTTCTCTAGTTCTTTGAGCTGTTCTGTGTACCAAACCTGCCGACACTTTCTATCCAACAAGGTCATCAAGAGGACTGTCACCAGCAGTGGCAAAAGTAAAGGTCCCGTCTAGTCCGGCAGAAGCAAGTGCTGTATTTCTCCTATTTTATTAATTACATTAATACCAGCTATGATTTCATCAAGCAATGATAGCCCCAAATCTTATTAAGCCGTTAGAATGCCAACAGCACTGTGGCCAAGGTTTTCAGCACTCTTCTTAAATTTTTCTCACAATTCCCCCAGGCAAGTATCATCAAGGACTCATTTTAAAGATGGGAAATAAAGGCTCAGAAAAACTAAACATCTCACACTGTTTTGCCAGTGTGGTAGAGCCAGGGTGGAAATGCATTCTTCTCTGAGGCTGAAGCCTCTGACACTACCAGTCTTAGAGCCCTCAGAGATGCAGGGTAGAATTCTTATTTTCCAAAGCACTGTTCCCTCTTAGCTGTATATGCAGGTGCCATGTACTCCTCCACATTTTCTGCTTCCTTCACCTCCCCTAGTCAAGCCTGATCTCCTGTAGAGCAACCCACCCAAGGCTTGAGAGTTTGCAGGAAGTCTGAGTTCCTCCTAGAGCTCTCTTATCTCTGCTCCGCCAGCATTGGATATAGTCACAGCAGCCTAAGACATGAGCTCAATCCTTCCCTGCAGAGATCACAGTTGGAAGCCCTAATAACTGGTTCCTTAGAAGAGTTAGTTTTTCCACTGACAGTGTTTGGACACAGGACTTTGCTGACTGAGTTAAAATAGAGTGAGGGTGAACTTTAATCCAAAATGGCCAGAGTCATTTTAGGAAGAGGAGATTATAGCATACAGAGGAATGGCCATGTGAGCATGCAGGGAGAAGACCACCATCTTCAAGCAAAAGAGAAGACTTCAGATGGAACCAAAGTGGAGGGCACCTTGAGCTTTGACTTTCCAGGCTCAAGAATTATGAGAATATTGAATGTCTAATTTTGAAGCCACCCAGGCTGTGGCACTTTGCTATGGATGCTCTAGAAGAGCAATACTACAGGGTTACATAATCATATAAGATTTCATTTGGCAAGAAAATTGGTCTTTCCAGATACAAAACTTTGGTGGCACATTGTAATCAGGACACCCTCACTAGCAGATCCTAGCATGGATTTGAGAGGACATGTGCAAAGCATGGGGAGCTCTGCTGACATAGGGGAGGCAAAAGTGGAAGGGAGAGGCAATGCCAAAATGATAGTTGAGGAACCCATGTTTTGTGTGAGACACACTTCATGTCTTTCTGCCAAGTTCTGTCTTAACCACTGGTCTTTCATCTCATCCAGGTCTTATTAAGGACAGGTCACAGCCATGGTTAATGACCTGTATAGCCATGTGGGAGGAGAAATCTACTGGATAACCATGACCCACTAAGAAATCTGAGTTTGTTACAACTCTAGGCTTCCTCAAATCTGCACCAGAGACATAGCTGTCCACCAGGCATTTTGGTGTAGCCAAAGGTGAAAAGGATTTGTAGCTCTGTAGGCACTGAAGTTAGCTCCACCCTACAGAGTCTGAGAAGGACTCAAAGTGTCTTGGGAGCTGGGTCTTCAAATGAAAGCTCACTTTGATTGATGCTGAAAGGAAAAGGGCACTTTCTTGAGTGAGAGCACAGAGCCATGCCATAGAGCAACCCTAGGAGAATGTTGAGGACCCCATATGGTTAGCTGACCAAGATACAAAGAATCTAGGTTCAGGGAAACTATGGCTTCCGTGGTTCTTAAACAGCTTCGGATTCCAAATACTGGAGTGTGGCCCTGAGGCTGTGAGTTGTTTCTCTTGATGCACTACAAAGCATCCAGAAAAATGTGGTAGCCACTGTTTAAAAATCACTGTGCCTTTGGCCAAGTAACTTCACTGCTAGGCTACTTTTACCTGCTTACTAATGGGCTGTGTCTTTTTCAGGCCTGCCACTGTGAAAGTTAAATAGAAGAGAAGCTGTGCAGGACCTAAGATATTCCCAAATAAACTGTTGGAACTCTCTACATACTAGTCATCTCTCTCACCTTCTCCTTTGTGGAAACTTCTACCTTTATCATTTATTGTGGAACCAAGCTAGACAGAACTTAGTTCTGGGGTTACTCTCTGGATGTCAATTGATTTTGCCTATAAGTTTAGCAGCCAATACATGGTGTAAAGATTTAGGCTCTAAGAGTTTATTTCAGGCTTCCTCAGAGCACCTGCAGCCAGTCTCTAGCCAGCTGCAAAAGCTCAGGTCTACATCTGAGTTGTGCAGCAGAACACTGTCCTACCATCATTTTCACAAAGATATTTTGATTCCTGGTGTGGTCTTTTGCCATGCCCTATGCTTCATGGAAATTCTATTGGTGCACTGTTCAAATGTGTGGTTAAGGAGGAGCATGAGAGAGGAGATGGATATGGCTCAAACATGGCTTGGAGATGTAGAAGCTAACTGGGTACCACTTAAATGGCATAACAGTAGCCATTTTTTTGTATGTGAAGGGTCTCACTATGCAGCTCAGACTCATAGTGATCCTCCTGATGTCTGCCTCCTTAGTACTGGGATTACAGGTATGCACCACTATGCCTGGACTCCTTTGCTAGCTCACATGTCTGGGAGTGTGGGTTGGATCAAACCGTGGCCCCTGCACTTACCTAAGCAAGTGGTAGTACACTGAGTTGTATCACTAGCCCTAACAGTAACCATTTTTAAAATTCCCGAATCTTCATGTTCTCTTTTAGCCTAAGTCAATGTTCCCTCAGCTTCACAGCTCTGTAAAAACCTAGGCATCTCCTATTACTTTTGTGTGGTATTTGGTGGCCTTTAGTATCAACCACCTTTTCCCCCTTCTTCTTCTGCCTGAAGTACTCTCAAGGTCACTTACAAATTTGAGAATCTCCACCAGGAAATATAGCATCTTAAAGGCAGAATTTCAACCCATTTCTGAGGTCAGAACTATACCCAGGAGTACTAAGTTGCAGCTTTTAAATTCTGTTTCTCACACATAGCATGGGGCAGAAAAGGTGCTCCTGAGCCGCAGGCTATTGTCTTCAGAGCCTAGGAGGAAGCTAATGCCTCACTCCCCAGTGCTGCCCTCTGTGGAAGCCACTTTCTGCATCAGGCCTCCTCTCTTAGGCCGCAGGTTCACATCATGAGGCTTTTACCACAAAGACTTCAGGAATAACAACTGTTCTGCAAGAGAGCCAGGTTTTCATGCATTCTGTAATCCCACTTATATCCCTTCTTGCATCATCCAGGGTGGAACTGAATTCAGTACTGGTCCATCTAGGGATAATGCCAAGTTCCACCTTTCATAACACATATAAATGCTACCAGCGTGAAGTTGATTGCTAGTACAGTAGTATGATTTGGACACTTCTTTCTGTTAGGGTTTTTGAGTTTCATTTCCTCTCTGTACTGCCATGGCAGTTATGTATTACATGCAGCCTGCTTAGAAGTGTTAGATGAGATAATGCACTAATTATGTTAGGATAATGTTCTTTCAACTCATGTCTATGATGTAACTCCAAGATAAGTCATAAAAATCCTTCAACCTAAAGGGTAAATTATGTACTACCAGGAGGGAAATGAGACACCAGGTAAAAGCCATGAGCGTGATGTTAAGTTCAAAACTGGATCCTGGAGTCACCTCTGTGGAGCACACATGGAGAGTGATGCAGACATATGCACAACCAACACTGAAGAGTCTGCAGACAGAAGCTCAGCTTGCTTTAACAAGCCTGGTGTAAATAATCTAGGCCAGACCATAATTGAGAGCATGAGAAAACTGTCATCCAACACAAGAAGTGCCCCATGAAACCTAGAGACATAGACATGGTCTCCATGGCTGAGAAGCAGGCAAAACAGACTGCCACCCAAAATGTGGAAGGAGTTTTTTCATCCAGTGACTTCTTTCAACCTCATAGAAAGCTGACTAACACAAAAGTTTTGCTTACACTATTGAGTGAATCATGGGTTCTCCATATTTTACTTTTATCCTGTTAGGCAAATGAAGGTATGTACATTGTTTTACTCAGCAAAATTACTCATGAATAGCTGAGCAGACATCAAAAGTGGCTATGTGTCATCTTTTATCATTAACTTACATTAATCCACTGAGAACCCTTTAAATAATTCACCTCTAATTTTCCTGGGACAAAGTTCAATGAGACAAGTGCTCTGATGTCCAATATTAATACCTACTCAGTGTCTTCTCAAGAAGTAACTAGTAATCAGTCTATTTTTCTCTTGCATCATTAATTTCTCATTTAGTACTGAACCAGTTTGATTCAAGTTTATATGTAAAATATTTTCTATTAAATAAATCCCCACTTGATTTGACATCTTAATTTCTGACTATCACTTCATTTCTTCGTCTCCCCACTATACTTAAATTCTTTAATTAATGGTATATATTCTCTCCTATAAAATTCATTCTTTATTTTTGAACTCATCTTCATTGGTGGCAAGCAGAAATCTACAGGTACTTCTCTTCAACATTCACCCAGGGTTTCCATATTTCTTATTTAGTCCTTATTTTACTAATTCCTATGGAGAGAGTTTCCCCCTCTTTCTTATCTCTGGGACCTAGGAGAGGCCTCTTAGAACCTGAGCTCCAATCTCAGTGCGTGCGGAGGCTTCAGGAAAGATCGTATCCAAAGAGTATCACTTGGGCCACTGCCAAGCCAGCACGGGACACACGGAGACCCACAAAGGTACCCCATATCTTTTTCCTCTTCTTTCTGCCTTACTAATGGTGTTTCCAGTGGGACTGAGGAGAATAAGAGCCTGCCTGCTGCATCCTCGGGGGATAGTCACGCAGAGTCCCTATTAGAGCGCCCAAGGTAGAGAGGAATCTGCAGGTGTGGAGGGGACTTTTTGCTACAGTCAAAAGAACCAGCAGGGGAGTATGAAAAGAAGAAACACCCTAACTTTCATTATGGAGCTCTGAAGTTTCTTCATCTGAATGGATTGCAGTGGTTTCTGTCATGAAGAAACCTCCTGGCAAGAGCCACCAACTGAGCAGTACTTATCTGGATTTCACCTTTGTCCACCAGTACCTTTCCAGTGATCCTGCCACTGCAGATGGTGTATTTGATTCAGAGAATCTAGTCTGAAGAGAAGAGGGCCTTTGAGGGCTTCTCTAGATGCACACAGTGTGACACCTGGAGGCAGAGCTTAACACTTGGGATGTATGCGGCACTTGGACAGAGAAATGCTAGAAGAGGGAGCTCCTCCACCAAAGATCACCTAAACATTCAGAGCCAAAAAGTGAGCTCATGTTGTATTTTGGCTTTACTGACTTTCAAAGCACCAGCCTTCACAAGGGAAAGCCTCACAACTTCTCTCTAGTTTTACCTCAGTCACAGCCACTGGGAAACTCAAACTCCACAGGTGAACCCCAACTGCCCATGTCCATTGCTTTGGAGTGAAGCTCAGCCTCTTGTACCAACAACTTTCTTCCAGTGTAGATTTGCTGTAAACTCTGCAAAGGTACTTGGCAGTTAAACCAAATCCTAAATTACATGTTAAAATTAAATGAGATCTAGCATGTTTTCATCTTTAGTAAAAAGTTTTTTAAAAAAATATTATACAATTATATGCTAATTAGAAAAATTAAACTAGTTTGTTAAGCAAGCAAATGTAGATTTCATTGTCTGTTAGTAAGACTAGCTTTTGACATCATTAGTTACTGGCATGTATCAGCAGCCTTTTCATGTTGGCCTAATCTTTATCACAGTATAAAAATGATAGTTAAAAGAAAGAAATATTCACAGTAGTAATAATTTACTCAGGTTCCTGTCTTTCAAAGTAAGTATTATCCCCTAAATGTTATTTCAGAACTGAATGTTCACTGAGTCCTGAGTAACTTCTGACCCAAAAAATGTTTCTTTCCTTTTTTTTCTTAGTTGTTTGAAGCTACTCTGTTTGTGGTAAGCTGATACAGAAAATCAATCCCAAACCTAAGGATGGTTCTGTCAAGGTGGGCTTCTTTCACATGGCTCTCAGGAGCATTTGTGCATCTATATCCATTTGCTTTTACTAGGACACATCTGTGTGATATTTTAGTAATGAGTTTGCCCTATCTAAATTCTGCTTCTCCTTCAAAAGTGAAAAAGAAACACAGGATGAAATAGTGAGAAAGCAATGGTCAGTTCAAGCTCCTTGAGTAGTGATTGCCAGACCAAATTTTAATATGAGCATGTTGTAACATGCATACACATACACACACAAACACACATGCTGTTTAGTTGACATTCAGTTTTAACTGTATGTCTCATGCTATACCTGGCAGCCTGAGCTGGGGAGAATCATAGTGATCTCAAGTGTCAGTGGAGGTCTGTGTCTCAGGGACTCAACCTGGGCTGAGCGCAGCAATTTTCTTTAGAGCCCTTCTAACCTCAAGGGCACCCTCAGTGACCTAGTAGCAATGGATTTATAAAGGGTGACATAGGCCAAGGAGTATGTTTTGAGCCCCTCAGATGATTCCCAGTGCAGAAAGGGTAATTTAAAGAGTCATTCCCCATGCACATTGGATGAAAGAAACACTCACTCAGGCCCTTTCTGACTGAAGGTTCTTGATTCCATCACGGAGGGTGATGACTCAGCTCCACAAGAGGAGGAGATAAGGTTTGCTCCCAACAATCATCCCCAGGATTCTCTTGAAGAATGTGACTCATCACTCAGGAAACCTGGGCTTGTCCACTCCATTCCTGAGATAGTGTTAGTTACCTCATGCTCAGCACATAGTTCATGAAGATCATTTAATTTCTGTATGTGTTCTGCAGACCTTTCCTTCATGCAAATTTCTAAAAACAGTCCTTTGATACCTTTCTTCTATTTTAAGTTGCACCATTGCCTTTCTTGAGTGATTTCTGTTGATATTTTTTTCTGCAATTTAGGCAAGGGTCTAGAAGGTGTTCATTGTCTCACTACTAGATTGGAGTTATAGTGATTCTCCTGTTAATAGCTGGGATTACAGTTGCCCGCCACCATGCCCAGTCTCAATTGCCATCTCAGCATGCCCCTGGTGATCAAACCCCAAACCCTGCCTCTGCTTGCAGGTGCTTCAATCCACTGAGCTATTTGGCTGGCCCTCAGTTTAAGCATCTAAATGAGCCTGAATCTTTTCTATTTTTGCAATCATTATCCAAAACAGTGCCATGGTACACATTACTCCTATGGGTAACTTACTGATTTTTTGTTAATTGTGTGTGTGTGTGTGTGTGTGTGTGTGTGTGTGTGTTTCCCTGTGATTTAAATGCAGAGAAAATGTTTGTGGCAGAAATAAACACATGTGATTATTTGTCTTTGTGACACTAAGGCCAATAGACCTCCCGTAACACATCCTGCCTTTCTTGGAAACAAACCTGGTGCTGTTCCCACTTCTCTGGACCTGTAAGCCCCCTACTTGACCCCCTGAGACTCTGACCTGGAGCAGCCAGGGCAACATTCCTATGCACCGAGTGATGAGTGCCCATAAAACACACAGTGAGCATGAAAGAAAGTCCTGCTTTTCCTTAACCCTTTGCACCTGCAAGGAAGGACCTGAAGCCAAGCATCCAGGGACACCCTGCCCTCCCTCAGTCTAGTGCCTCCTGGAATTTGCTCAGGCAGACCAGACCCACTGGATTTGAGAATTAGAACATTTCATAATAAAATGAGTTCCCATTATGTGACCAACCACAGGGATACTACTGAAGAGCTTTCCCAGTCCCTACCACGTAAACAGACTTCACAAGGCATGGGCCAACTGAAGTGGGTCAGTCCACAGAAAGGGCATTTAATGAAAGGCACAGCTGGACTCTGTGATTTCTACTTTCCTCCTGTCTCAGGCTGATGTTCTTGTGTCTAAGCAAAGGCAGAGTTTGAGATTGTACTGAACAAAGCCAACATGGAACTCTGTCACTTAATGGGCATAAGACTGTAGGCTCTCACTTCTTCCAGTGTCTGTGGCTAGGGTGTGCTGCATTGGCTAGGTCACATGGCCTTTAGTCTGTGCCCAAAACTGTGTAATTCTGGGAAGTGTCTCTCCTTGCCCTATGGATGCTCTAGGGCTCTACTCAGGACTCAGCTGGATGCAGTTCGCAGGTGACCAATGTTTCAGGTGCAGAAGACACAAGACCATTGCTGAGTGCCAATGCCTCTGCCAGCTGAAGCTCACTGGCAGAAGAGCTGGTCTCCTGATGCTCCCAAGGTACATGATGCCTTGATAAGTCATCTCCTGGAATCAGGGCCATGTATCTCCTCCCTTTATCCACAGTGAGAAGACCTTAGTGTTACCATGCCACACACCTTCAAGGAGAAAGTATGCAACAGCACAGGTGACTTACAGTGAGCAGGATTTACAAGTCTACCTGGGGGAGTGTGACAGACCCATGGAAACAGGCTCTGGGGACACAGAAACTCAAGGAGGGAATACAGCTTAGAAAATTATTATTGAAAGCCTGGATGGAGGTACAGTCTATCCCCTGGGCAAAAAACTTATTTTCTTTGCATTCCTCAATTTTATTATTTGAAATAAATAATGTTTGCCCTACCAGACAGCTGACATAAAGTGTGTGACATTTTCCTATAGCTGTTAAACTTTCTTCCAAATGGTTCCATTGTAGAAATTATGCAGGCCCACAGTGAACAGAAGCAGCACTGACTGCGGAGACTGGGCCTCCACTGGTGTAAGGTGGCATAGCCTCCGCTTTATCTTTCATACAGTGGCAATAGGATCAATCAGATCTTTTATGATCATTCTTGGTAAGACATGTTGTGGAAAACATCACAAGTAACTGCAAGGGAGATGGAATATTCAGGCTTCTTACATGTTTCATTATTTTGGGAGTGATCTGCCTGTTTATAGCCTTCCAACACCTGAGATTACAGGTACATGGCACCGTATCCAGTCTCAATTACCACCTCAGTGCTCCCCAGGGGCAGGGCCAGCACAGCAGGCCTGGGGATCGATCAAGAAACCCATGGCCCCTCGGCCTGCTTGTAGGCACTTTAATCTGCTGAGCTATTTGGTTGACCCTTGTTCTTTATCTTCTTGCATTCCAACACCCACAGACAGGGACTGAAGCCCCAGAGTGAAGAAGGTAAGAGCTGTAGTGCTTCTGGACAGATTATCTGTAAGTTCTACTGGACAGCAGGTGGAGCTATGTGGAAACCATTTTGAAAAACAAGTCCTGACCACTCTGTCTGCCTGTCTCAGTAGGTAATCTTCCAAGCAGCAGGGAATGTGAAACTGGTTCATGGAGGTATCAGGACAGGCAGGGGCCTGGTTCCTATGACTTCAGCACAAAAGATGAATTTTGATAGTTTCTTAAAAGCCCAACTAGAGAACCAGTGGCTCATTTCATGGCCACTTTTAGTTTAATTAAACTACTCTGGGGTTGTGGTTATTTCCAAAGTGTGTCAGGCAATGCGCTGGGCATCAGAATAGGGGAGAAGACAACATTAACAATGGCTTTCCCTAAAAGAGTAGCACAGAAATTGCTAGAAAAAGACTAATAAAAAGGAAAATCAGAAAATTGTAGGATGAAAGATTACTAAGTCTATGTTATGGACCAGAAGTCTTTTTTTCCTCACAACTTTCATCATTCCATTGATTCAGAATGAGTCCAATGTATGTCCTAATCCCAACTGTCATGGAAGCAAACCAGGAATCAGAATATATTTGGCATTTAGAGGAATGTTTGCTTTTCTTCTGGATTAAGTGGGTGATCTAGGATTGGCAACTACTCCCTTTCCTTCCACGTTGAGAGAGCCCATCAAATAATGGATCTAAGCCAGGAAAGGAGAAAGAGAGGCAGAGACAGAAGCACAGACAGACACAACAAGAGACATAGAGGCAAAGACAGAGAGACAGAGACAGCAAAAGAGAGACAGAGAAACAGAGACTGTGACAGAGAAGACAGTGACAGAGATTACAACTTCATGTGAGCCCTGGACACAGCAATACCTGACATCAGTGGAAACCCAGATCATGTACTTAAACTAGTCAGAATTGGACTTTTGCATTTAGCAGCAAAAAGAACTCGGAGTGGTAGAGCTATAATATCTGAAACAGAAGGTTCTTTGAGAACAAAATTCTGGGGTCGAGAGAAGGTGCCAGAAAAAAAAAGCCATCTAAAAGGAAAACTGCATTCTCATAAGACCTGCTGAGGTAGCAGTAAAGATCCAAGGTCAGAAGAGGACACAGAGAACTTAATGACCTTAATAACCATTGCTGTTTCTCAAGTGTCTGATGTCTACCAACAGTCAAAGCAGTACACATCATAGTAGCTAAATCCTAGCAGCAGCCTGTACACCCATCCACAGAGGACTGCACAAGGAAAATGTGGCATCTACACACAGTGGAAAACAAGCAGGCTATAAAGAAGGATTAATTTGAGGCCTTTGTAGGAAAATGGGTTCACCTGGAAAATCTGCACTTTATTAACCAGAAGCACAAGCTTAAAGATTGTACAGTATCTCTTGTTTCAGTGAGCAAAAGCACAAAGAAAGACAGTACTCATAAAAGGGTAGACGGGGACAAGGCAATGGATCTCTTGCAATAGTGGAAGGTCCAGAGAAAGAAAGTTCAGGGGTGAAGAGGAGTGGACGGAGACAGGAGTGTAATAAAGATGTGCCCCGTACACCAACATAATAACCTCAATGAATGCCAGCATTATGTGACAGAACACTCGCTCAGATTAGTAACATCAACACAAATGAAACTGCAGCAGGGGAATTAAAGGAGGGGATGTATGGAGTTCAAGAGGATTATAAAAACGCTATAGGATGTGCATGAACCCTGTTCTCAAGACGAGTGCAAACTATGTATACTGCAAATATGTACTAACAATTTTTTAAAGTGGTAGAAAATTGTTAAGAATGCACCTGGTGGTTTGAATGTGTGTACCTGTGCAGGGGGATGAGACCTAAGTGAGGGGCTGTCTCTATCGCTGTCTCCTCATCACATCGAGGGTGTCAGCAGTTCTTTTATCTATGAATTGAAAGTATTTGCTAAGGATGATGCAATGTTTCAATTTGATTGATAGAACAATATACAGAAAGCTCCTGTCCATTTCTAGGGCAAGTTAAGTGAGATCCTGAAGCTCCTGCTACACTGTCATCTCTGGTTCTTGCCATGTGAGCTTGAGGAAACGGAGCACGTGGGTTTCAGAGACTGGGTCTCTGTCTCATCTGTGAGAGACTGCAGGCACAATAGCTAGTATTTGGCCACTGTAGGAAAAGGATACCCAGGCTGGGCACCAGGTTTGCCAACCCATCTGGAGATACAGTGGCCTGGAGTCCCCAGGGTAGGCACATCAGCCATCAGCTCCTTAACACACCTGGGACAGAAAGCAAAATGCAGGGCCACATCAATGGCCACAGAAGGACCTAACGCAGGTGGAGGGCCTCCTGTAGCACACCACATTCATTTCTTTAACAGGTGAGTATGACTTCATTCTGGAGTAAATCTTCCATGCTTCATATCAGATAAACATTATTAAAGTCCTTAGCACAATACTTGGCAACAAGCAGAATAAAAGTATTGAGGAGAGACTGTTACAATTATTTGATGACAATGTGAAAAAAGGTGGGAAGTCCAGAAACTCTGTGCAGGAACAAGGGTTGGGGGCAAACATTCATTAGCTCAATGCTCAGGTTTGTGTGTGGATTTCCCACCAAGGACTCATGCATTCATGAGGCAAGTGTTAGATGTGGCTGAATCTACAGTTTGTGATTGATTTATAGTCCAGTGCAGGAATTAAGGGAGTGAGTGCTACTTCAGCCCCAGGGTAGAAACCTGCATGCAATATAAGGTACAGAAAGAGGCTTGTGTCTTGCGGTTGATTTTGCTGTCTTGTACCACCTTCAACTGTTGTCCTCTGCCATGAAACACCCTGCCTTGGAGCCAGCTGAGTATAAACTAAAAACTCCACAGAAGAATTAAGCTAAATAAACATCACCTCCTTTTACTTGTATATATTGCATATTTTGCCTCAGCAGTGAGGAAAGTAACTAAGACACTCAACTAATATTTGTTAAGTCCTTTATGTATGCCAAGCTCAGTTTTTGGCATTGGTGAAATTGTTATAAACACAATTAAAGTCTAATGTGGATGGAAAGAATAAATAAGGTGTGCCAGACAATACCCTTTCAGGTTCTGCCTCTCATGGGGACAGGCAAGGAGAAGTAAACAAATGAATAAGCCTCTTAATTTCAGGTAGAAATGCAGCATATGCCAGGGTAAAAGGACGCAGAGGGCCAGGAGGTCACATGGGGTCAAGTGCTCCACACAGCGTGCAAAGCTGCCTGAAGATGCAGCTTTCAAGATACAGCCAAGGAGAGAGCTCTGTATAGTTTGCTCTCTTGAGAGCCTGGAGAACACAGAGCTGTGCCTGGAATGATCTGGAAATGCTGAGGAGCACCCAGAAGGCTGATGGAGCTGAGAGACACTGAAAAGAATACAATGAGTCACACAGGACAGAGCTAGAAACAGTGAGGACCTGGGCACATAAAACTGTTGAAATGCAGAAAAACATAGAAGATTGAGTTTTCCTAAAGGGAGATGAAAAGTCCCAGGAGGGCTTTCAGAAAGGAGCGAAGTAAGAGGAGCTGTTTGCTGAAGGTGGTTATGTGCTTTTCCCAGGACTGCCATGGTGTGCAGCACCCAGTGTGTGTTAGGCAACACAAGCACATTTGTTTTCTTACCGTTCACTCTGTAGGTGTCCAAGATCAAGGCACCAGTGGCTTCCTTTCTCCTGTGGCCTCCACCTCAGCTTATAGAGGTCCCTGCAACTGTCTCCTCCTGTGCTGTCTGTCCCCAAATGTCTTCTTCCTATAAAAACCTTTGTAACAGATTAGGATCACACTGAACACTAGTTTAATTTATTATCACATTACATTTTTTGTCCTTTTTCTTTTATATATTTAGTACAGGATCTATAGGGTCTCAAGGGCTGGCATTGCAGGCTCATGCCACCATGCACAGTATCGCAGTCTCTATCACTGTCTCAGTATGCTCCGGGGGCAGTCCTGGCACAGCATGCTGGGGATGGAATCCCAGTCCTTGCATCTGCCTAAGCAGGTGCTTTAATCCACTAAGTTACTTGGCTACAAATGTTTTCTTCACATGTTGCAGTAACACTCTGAAGAACTGAGGATTGTTATCCCACCACATACATTTTATGGAACATGATTCAGCCCACAAGCAATTACTCTGGCTATTGTAGGAAGAGTGGGTGGAAGAGGTCCAGATAAGGAGGGAATGTGGATGGGTCAGTGGGAGATGATTTTAGCTGCCCATGTGAGAGAGGATGGAAAATACAAGAGGAGGAACAAAAAGGATGATGGAAGATGATCAGATTTGAGCGAGTTGGAAGACATGACCAAAACAAAAATTGTAAATAAATTGATAGAATAGAGAAAGGACAGTAGAAGTTCAGTTAATGATGTTAGGACTACATTTACCAAGATATGGATGGTTAGAGGGTGAATTAAAACCTAAGATTACTTTGTATATAATAGCTTTGAATGGCCATGTTCTTTAGACATCAAAGGGAGATGTTGACCTTGAAGCCCAAGGAAAACATCAAAATTTAAGTAAGTGACCTGGGTTGGGAGGGGAAGCCTTGAGCTTGGGAAAGTTTCCAAAGAGCAGCAGGCTCTAGACAGAAAGAAGGGCTCAGTGGACTCTGGTATTTCAAGGGAAGAATAAAGAAGATAAACAAGCAAAGCAAACACAGAAGGAGGAATAGCAGCAAGATTATGTGGGATCATTGAAGCCAAGTGAAGAATATTTTAAAGACAGACTGAGTAACTGTGCTATCTGCTGCTGAGAAACTGCTGATAGAGTGATTACAGAGAGAGCTGGAGCTCTGACCTTTGCATTTGGCAATGTGGAGACTGATAATGACCTTTCCAGAGTAGTTTTAGACAACAGGGCTTGTGAGATAAAGGAGTCTGGGAGTGGGGCAATGAATTCAGTGAATACATTTGCTAAAAGCATGTGCTATAAAACAAAGCAGAGTAATAGGATAAAATCTGGAAGAACTCATGAGTGACAGGGGAACTTTAGGGAGAGTTTTACCCTCTAAATGGAGAAATATTAAAATAAGACACCATTGAGATGAAGACAGGAGAAAAATCCAAAGAAAAAGGACAGAGTAGAACCTTATCATTTTATTTTATTATTTTATTTTATTATTTTATTTTATTTGGCAGAACCACGAATTGAGTGCAGGCACTTGTGCTTGCCAGGGAAGTGCTTATTCAACTGAGCCATCTCCCCAGCCCCCAAAGTAGAATTTTAGACAGAGCAGTATGAGGGAATCCAGGGTACACATGGCAGGCTTGTTCTCTGCAAGTGCACATGCATTTCTGGTGCTGAATTTTAATTTAGTTCTTCAATACAAGTGGACACCTGTTTCTTCCCTTAATGTGAGAGAAACTTCATTTTCTGACTCTGGCCACAGAATTTACCACCAATGGCTAGATGTAGAACCTATGTAACCCAACAGTTAGTACTTAGAAGTTGCTGTCCTTCACTTTGCTCAGTTAAAATGTTCTCACTTCTAATTTCTTATCAGTTCTTATTTCTGTGTGAAGTTTACCTTGCTTTAGCTGGTAAGCTTCCTGCTAGGATTTATATGCATTGAAATATATGATAGATATTTATCAATGCCTTTCTCCAGCTTCAAAACTTTGCCAATAAAGTGACAGTTAGGCCAGGGAAAAATGATCACCTGGACAAAGTGTAGAATATCCCCTTCCTGAAGAGGGGATAGGAATAAGGGCTTAAGACACAAGTCTTAATGCTTACACATCCCTAAAAACAAGTTCTCAATCAGTATATTTCATTATTTCCAAGTATAGGTTTATGAATAGAGACCATACCTTAGATAATTAGCCTAGAGTTCTCACAGGGACTACAGCATGGTGACCAGCCTGTCAGAGATGCAACCTTCCCAAGATTCCATCTGTCCAAGAGCTTCCAACAAGCTTTCCTTGAGGAGACATTTGCAAATTTAAAATGTCTCCAGATATAAGTCTGGACTTGCAGCAGGTGCTCAATTAAGGTCTATTTATTTTGAATATATCTTGCCATGTTTACACTAATTGAAGGTACTGACCCATTACAAAATAGGTTAATAAACTGAACTTCAGCTGGCTCTCTCTGAATTTCTTGTATGTTATTTCAAGATGAGGCATTGTGTGGGATACATTAATCCCAAAACTCTCCCTGCTGTCAAAGAGTTCATCACATGGTAGGTGACAAAGATGACTGACAAGTAACTGTGTATTTTTTTAGGATTGTGCCAGAGCACAGGCAATGCTGTGTCTCCTTAATAGTTCTTACCTATATGGCAGGTGATTGGGATTTTGAGAGTCATCAGTAGCACAGTGATTTCTGCTATTGAACTTGCATGGAGGGTAATTGTTTATGTGGGAAATTTCCCATTAAGGAATGCGTGGTGATCCACATATAATGAGGTCTCTCTCCCTTTATTGCAGTAACACTATTAAGAATTCAATAATGCATACATTGACTAAATTGTTCAACTCATAGACTTGGGATATAGCAGGATATAAGATGGACTTTATAAACAATAAAATGAATACCATTCCTATACTTAAATGCATTGCATAAAATATAGCAAGAATAGCAGAGATGGGATTCAGGCAGGTATTGTGTAGATCCTAAATTGATAGGCTTTGTAGTGTGGCAGCAGTTGGCAAGCTCACTTACAGCAAGTGTCAATCTTAGGCCTCGTTTTCCTACATAAGTTGAAGAAGCACACGTAGACGTGCCTGTCTACTTGTGTGATAACTTTTGTTGTTTTTCCACAGCAACAGCAGAGCTGAGTAGTAGCAAGAGAGAGCATAGTGCCCTCAAAACTAGATTGATTTCAGAGTGGCCTCTCAGGACTCCTGAACTCTGTGTCATTCTGCCCAGGCATAGGACAATCTCACCTGTACCACTAACTTCATCAGTGAGGCCCGTGAGGCTACGAGCAGTGGGAAGCCAAACTGGAAAATCAAAGAAGCCATGTACTCTTAAAAAAGAATTTGGAAGTGTGAGAGTCTTACAATGAATAAATTTAGTAGGTAAATATCTTCATCAAGAGTATGTTCTTTCCTTCTCCTCTGACACTTGCCTGGCTTCACTTCATGGTCTGAAGAAAACCATCCTAATTTCTGATTTCACATGGAATCACTTTACAACAAAAGAAAATCTATATCTTCCAGTCCCCCAAATAAATAAGGCAAAATTCTGATTTCCTTCTAGTAGAACATTCTTCGTTGTCACTGGCCAGATTTAATTAATTAATTAATTAATTAATTAATTAATTATATTTTGCAGAACCAGAGATTGAACTCAGGCCTTTGTGCTTGCCAGGGAAGTGCTTATTCCACTGAGCCATCTCCCCAGCCTATTGGCTAGAATTATGTAACAGTCTGATTTTTAAACCAGTTACTGTCCATGGTCAATATGGTGGGTAGAGTCCAATCCTGATTCACTCCTCAAGGCCGAGAAAAGATTTACTCTGTTTTGAACTGAAAGACCACTCCCCTTGCCTTATAATGAAAATTAGGAAGTTTGGTATAAATGAAAACACGGAAGGACACCAGTATTATGTGTTATAACAACTGAAATAATAAATTATCAATATTTTTAAGAAAGTATTACAAATTAAATAATCAATAAAAGACAAACCTTAGCAGATTCAAGGCATTATTTTCTATCTTGTTCACTGTTATGTTATCAGAGCTATAACAGCACTACCCATTCTCTTTCATCAATATATTTTTCTTTGCCAGTTATATTTTACCTCATGTAGTCTGCTTCCTGGTGTGCTCTCTCACTGAAAAAAGTAGAAAAGAAGGAAATTTATGCATGCCTGTCTCCCTCTTGAAGATTTTTTTCTTGGTTCCAATGAGAAGTAAGAGAATCCAAAAGGTAGCAGAATTCAACTATAAGAAAGCAGTGCCATGGGGGCCATAAATGCTGGCAGCAGCCAAAAGAAGCACTAAAGACACTCACACAGAAAGGGACCAAACAAACAAAATGGTTACAAACAAAAACCCACTTGCAGCATTTACCTAGCCTAGGCAGCTATTCGAATAAGGTGCACATAATTAAGTAATCCTCTAACTGGAGAACTTTTATTGTATGTGAGATATTGGCCTCACCTGCAGAGAAGGCATTGCACAAAGAGAAATGCCCCCTGCCGTGAGGAAGGAGACATAACAGTGAGGATGCTGCAGAGAGGGGCTTCCAAAGTAATTGGCCCTGGAACCGCTGACAAATTCGGCAGGAATGGGGAGTTCTGCAGAAGGAGCCAGGTGATTGGGCTGGGAGAACGCGGTGCGGTACGTGTGGCTGTGGGGCATCAGCGCAGGTATGTGAGACACTCAGAACCCCAGAGGAGTCTGCTGTGCATGAGCCTCAGCTCTGAAGACGCTGCACTCTGTTAGTCACTCACTCATTTACAGTCTCTCTCAGTCTGATAGACAACTAAGCCAACTCATCTTTTTTGATATTTCTGATGCCATGATAATGAAAGAAACAAATGTTCAAAAATAAGACTTCTTTTTAAAAAATCAGGCCCCCAAAATTCAAATGCCCACTCCAAAACTGGCCATTTGATATACATGCACAGTTCTCAGATGAAGAAATACAAATGGCAAATAAATATATGAAAAAAATGTTCAATAACATTGGTCCTTCAAGATATATAAATTAAAATAATATGTAGATTCCATCTCACCCCATAAAGAATGGCTAACATCAAGACGTCAGGCAATAACAAATGCTGGTGGGGCTGTACGGAAACAAGATCCTTTCTCCACAGTTGATGGGAGTGCAGACTGGTACAACAACAGTGAAATCAGTGGGCAGGTTACTCAGAAAGCTAGTACTGGAAGTTCCATTCAATCCAATGGAGTTGTCCGCTCCCAGGTGTTTTTCCAGAACTGACAATATCACACCCTAGAGGCACCTATGTTTATGGTAGCACAATTTTTCATAGCCAAATCTTGGAAACCAATGCAATGTCCATCAACTGAAGAATAGATAAAAATATGTGGTATTTTTATACAATGGAGTATTACTCAACTATAATGAAAGATAAGTGTGAGGGTTTTATAGGTAAATGGATGTAACTGGAGACCATACTCATAAATGAAATAAATCAGACCCACATGTATAAATATCATATTGTCTCATTAGTGCAAGAACCTGAAAAGACAAATAAAATCTGAAAGGTACATTTGCTACTGTGAAAGAAACAGAATCTGTTCAAAGGGAAGCAACAACTGGGATGAGGAAAAGAACAAAAGAAAGAAACAAGAGAAAAATATCTGTATATACACAGGATATTTTGGGTAATTGTACTGCTAATTTCTACTGTTTAAATGTTTTTTATTCATTTCAATTTTTGACCAATTTTGCATGCTTATGTCTAGTAAACTGAATAATTAATTTGAAAGCAACAATATACAATATAATAATGGTTGAATCCCTGTCATTTTGTTTAGTGAAATTCTGTATGAATTCTAATGTTTTTATGCTATATTTTTATTCTCTTTAAAAATAAAGAGTAGAGAAATCCCTTCAAAATATTACTGCTTAACAATGACCAATTTTCTTGAAGAACATATCACTAAAATAATTATCTTGACATAAGCTTTACAAAAATAATTCATTATAGCAAAATACTCTAAGAATTGAGCACAACTTTAACTTTTTGTGGGAAATATTTTTCTCCAGTTCTGAAACTTTGTACATATTGTTTGTATAATCTCATTTTAAACCTTAAAAAAATCTAAATTTGAAGATATTGTTTCTTATGACATTCAAACCTGATGATTTTCTTTTTATACTCAATTCATTCATTACTTACAGATAGTTAACATAAGGAAGAACACTCTAAAAACTTCACATGGAAGGAATGGTGTAGGAATGTGTGTAGTTCTGCTTTCACAATCCTTGCAGACACCAGCGTAAGATACATATTAAAGAAATACAAACAATTTTATTACTGTGTTATTTTAATTTAATTGAAAGAAAAACAAACCCACTATGTCTCAGTTTCTATATTTATTGAAAAAAGAGAGTAATAGAACTTGTAATTGACTCCGGGTTTAGAAGTACTATTTCTAATTAATCTATGGAGAAAACTCTGCTCAAAGAAAGTAGATGAAAGGCAAAAGGTGGTGCTTGCTGAATCAGATAGACACAAAGACTACTTAAAACACAAATGGCAGAGCTGGGGCATCTATGTGAGTCCTAAAATTATTGGGAAAGAAAGTGATGGAGAGAAAAGTTGGAATGGTAGAAATGTCCTCCAGAGGTGAATACAGCCACACTGGAACCCTAACAGTGGTGGATTAGAGATTCCTGTCCACTCATTCATTTCTCAGAAATGCAGGTTACTGGACTCATAAAGGTATTTTCTCCAGCCCAGGCAATGCCTTAGTTTATATGTGTATTTCTCATGGTAGGAGCACAAGGGATCTAACTTTGACCTTCTGCAACCATGACTCTCAACCCCAGAATGATGGGTTTATTTTTCAAAAAATGCTCTGAGTAGAAAACATCAGCTTGGAAAGGGATAGGTCATGGAGAAAAGGTAAGAAGCCGGGCAATTCTCGTTTCCTGGATCAAGTTACACAAACTACTCTAGAAGAATGTTTTAGGATTAACATGTGACAGGTTCTGCTAAAGCTATGAAACTCTAATTAAAACACAAATTTATCTGTGTCATTTGTTGTTCTTAGGTTGCACTTGGGGCCGCTCTTCGTCTCATTCACCACAGCGCCGGTGTACAGCAGATAGCCTGTGATGTACTTACTGAGCATGAAGTGGAGCTATGATGGTGCTGAATGACTCCAGAAACTGAGGCCTCAGGTTCCAAATTGTTTGTCTGAGAAGATTCTAAGCAGTGAAGATGTTCAGGGGGTCAATAAGGCTCACAAGAACAAAATCCATGCTGAATGGATTTTGCTCCTCATTAGGAAGAAAGACACAAATCAGTAAATAAATAAATAAATGAGTAAATAAAGCAAATTTTAGAAGTCCCATAGCCTTCCTAATTACAAAGAATAACTACACATCATATTGAAATTTAATGTAATTTTAATGAACTAATAGAATAAGAATACTGTACGCTGAATCTTTAGTATTGGAGTTATTATTTGTGTATTTGTTATCATTTAGGCCTTGACTTTCTTAAAATGAAGGGTTGGTTTATTAACTTCTGTACCCTGTGAACAATAAGTTGGCTGAATTAGAGAATGATTAATTTACAACAAGGAAGAGCTTTGGTATATTGAAGCTACAGTAATGATGGAGAAGGCCTCATTTAATTCTAATATCAAGAACACTGTGACATGAATCTCTATGGAATAAATTCTGATACCACATAAGAGTAAAGGACCAAGGCTTTGGAGTTAAGACAGACTTAAATTTAAATCCCCACTAAGCTGCTTGCTTAATGTTCGCAGAATGTTTCTTAACATTAGCTCCCAAGTCTCAGTTTCTTTATTTTTCAGGTGAGTTTAATACTTTCCTTCATGGAAATGGAATAAAATTAGATAAACTGTACTTGGTGTAGCCCAGTTATTTGGAAGAGAACGATTATGTGTACACCCTGTCCCGAATATGGAACCCTATTGCAGTGCCAAAGTCCTTTCTAGATTGATTCTGCACAAAGCAGTGGCGTAATTTCCTGCTCAGTCTCTAAAACAAGGTCTTAGAAAAGCTACCAGTGTCTTCTCAGCTCCTGATTACTTTGCTTACGAGAATAAAACTATGGGAAATGCAAAGAAGCAACTGAAATTATTGTCTTCAATCGCCTCATCTGGCTTCTGACATTTATTATTATGTAATTTTGACACTCATCTCTATTTTTGCATGTGAAACTTATTGGGTGTAGAGAGATTTGCTTGCTCTATGATGCTTCTTGGAGATCTGGATTTTATTTCACACTTGAAAGTATGATTTGTGACAGGAACTGGACTATTTAGCTGATGTTTGGAGGCTGGAAGACATGCTGTTGATAAGCATTCAAAAAGATATCAGATTAAAGAATAAAACAGCTGAAGAAATCATAAAATTGGAATGGGCATGGATGGAAAGTAACACTTTAGCTAAGAAAGTGATGGTAAGAAATTGGTGAGGAAATCTGCATATATATGTGGAAAGGAATTAAAAAGAAAATTAATAAATAAAAGTTTATATTCAAAGTGCTAGGGAGGCAGGTACCTAATTACCCAATATCCCCTTCCAGGAAGTTGACTTTTCTTCCTAATTATCAGCTCCATTAACAATTAATTATGCCAAATTTCCAAGGTTCTTCTTAGCAATAGACTTAGGTTACAGAGGGAATGGAGGTCGTAGAGCTGGGTAACAGATGTGGAATCCTATTTCTGTTCCTCCTATGATTGTCTCAATTTTGAGCCATCAAATAAAAATGGTAATTGTGTGTCTGCATCATGGAGAGCACACCATTTGACAGGCAATGGAGAAAGATGCTAGTAGCAAGATGTTTGTAATATTAGTTAAGGTAGGTACTAATTAAGCTACAGAGCAGAAGCATTCACAATTTGACAGCTCTACTTAGTAAAATTAAATTGGGCAGTTCTAGGTCTTGGACAGGCTGAAATGGAGTGAGTTGGTGTCTTGGGGAAAATGCCAGAAACCCATAAGTTAAAGAAGGAGTTTGTTTTAGCTGCTAGTGTGTAGAGGTTTCATACCACAAGTCAGCTGGCCCTCAGGCAGGGCACATGGCTGGGCATCATGGCAGAGGGGAAAGGTCCATGTTGTGGTAGGCAGGAAGCAGCTCGTGGCCTAGGAAGCCAGAGGCAGACAGCCTTCCTGACTGCTTGCCTTTCTGCTCTGGCCATTCCACAGGCCTGTTAATGTGTTCCACTCACAGCAGGGTGGCTTTTTACTCTAATCCAGAATCACCCACCCAAGACACACTTACACCCAACCTCCAACCTGTCCCCCACCCACCTGTGGCCTTTGGAAGGACATCTAAGTAGACACTGTAGCATCCCAGATGCAAATCTCAGTGGCCCAGGTACTAAGACAAGAACAGCTCTGTGACCTCCAAGACCTTCCTAGCATGGAGAAAGAATGTGAAAGAGGATGAGTAAAAGGCTTTATGGAGGTAGGTCTGTCAATGGTGTTCTCATCAATCCTGCCATCTTGGTGATAAGGACCACAGTCACACAGAACAGCCCTGATCACTTTGCCCTCCATAGATTTCAGTCTGCTATAAGCAGAAAGGATTCCAGGAGTATGTGGAGTTTTTCAACTGGATCTTGGTACCAGATTGGGAATATGTCTGATTGCCTCATATTAGTTTAGATAAATCAGTTTCATTGTTCTTTGGATGAAGTCACCTTTGTTTGGCAGAGTATTCACTTCTTCTGACCCAACTGCAGAGATTCACTTGGTCATTGTGCCACCCAAGACCACAATTCTACTCCACTTATTCTATTTTATTTATTTATTTATGTACCAGGGATCAAACTTGGGACCTTTTGCTTGCCAGAAAGGTGCTTATGCTACTGAGCTATCTCCCTGTCCCTCTACTCCACTGAATTATACTCTCTAATGTTGGCTCTGTCTGCCTTACATAAGCTGGGGCTACTTCCACACACTGGAGGTAGGTGGTTTGGAAGAGTAAATTTAACAGAAAGATATGACCTGGGTCTAGGGGCAGGAAGATGTGAACCCGAGTAGTGATGTGCTAATTGATGGCTCCAGGGGCAGAAGGAGGCTTGAAGAAGCAGTCAGAACCACAGGCAGATGAAGGTGGGTGTAAGGGTCCCATCATATGGGGGCTCCATAGGCAGAGAGGACTGAAAACACAGGAGAAATCAGTAATGCACAATTGATGGTAATGCAGCAAATGCCTTATGAAGTAAATAGAAAAGATGTAGAAACAAATTAGTGTGTTCACTGACTTCACTGAATAGTCCAACTGATTTTGATCAAGAAGTCAAAAATAGATATACACTTCTTTGCAAGGTGGAATTGTGACTCATAATTTGTCCATTGATGGGATAATTGCTCTCATGTGACAGGGTACTTATGTGCTGAATTACTATTTCATACTTAGTTTTAGTAAACTGAAGCCAGATTGTTTGTTGAGTGTTTCCCTCCAGAAGGAGACCAAGTGCAGAAAGTTTCTTTCTTGCCTCTATCACCTATAGCAGTGTTTCACACTGTGCAGCCAGCACTTGCTGATGGCATCGCATAGACTGAAGGAGTAACAGATGGACAGAAGGGCTTCATTTAACACGAAGCTGAGTAACAGGGACAATGGAAGATCAGAGCTGTGGGACACCTTAAGGGTAACTAAATCCACACTGCACTAAGAACAGTGTCACAAAGACCAAAGATGGCAAGGGCCGCTGAGAATGTCAAGAAATACAGCAGTTATGCAGAAGAGTGTGGGGTTCTTGAAAATAAAAACTTGAAACCCTATGATCTGGCAACCCCACTTCTGGTTATACACCCACAGAAAATAAAGGTGGAGACATCTACACGTCCATGGCATACAGTGCCAGTACAACAGGCATGGTAGACAACAACCTATGCGCTCATCAACTGATGTATGGATAAAGAATGTGTGATAATCTCATCAGAATCTACGCAGGCATAAAATAGTGAAATCCTGCTGTTTGAGACAATGTAAGTGGAACTGTAGGACACTGTGTTAAGTGAAATAGGCCAGACACAGAGAGACAAACATTGCATGATTTCATTCATGTGTGCCAGTGGATCTCATAGAAATTGAGAGTATAACAGTCATCAAAACCTGGGGAGAAAAAGTGCAAGGGAGAAAAAGAAGTTGACCAGTGGGTACTAAAGTACAGTGAATACAAAGTTCTGATGGGGTGCTGTGCAACTGGTAGCTATGGATAACAACAAGATAATAGCAGTGTACTGTGTATTATTAAGAAAAAAAAGGAAGAAAGGATTTTGAATTTTTTCATCATATAAAGATACATCTTTGACCAGGTAAATACATTTAATTTCATTTAAAAACTACATATTATACACATGTAAAACAATGACCACATAGTCCTCTATTAATAGATGCAGTCTCAATTGACATCTTAGCATGGCAGAGGCAGAGGCAGGGCCAGCATGGCATACATAGGGATCTAACGCCCAGGCCCTGAGCCTGCTTGCAGGTGCTTTGATCTGCTGAGCTGTTCGGCTGACCAAATAGGTGCAATTTTTATGTTTTTGTGTACCGTTTTAAAAATTAATTTAAATTGCAAAACATTGTAAGAAGGAGTACCTGATTCTGATGCTTCTACACTGAAGAAAGGGACACTGAGAAAACCAACAGTGTTCTCCAAAACGCCCTAGCAACTGTCACAAAATGCTATAAAGTACAGGCAAATATTTTTTGTTGTTTGATCAGACCAGGAATTGAACTCAGGATCTCCTGCTTGCCAGGCAGGTACTTATACCACAGAGGTATGTGTCTAACCAACTCCAGACATCTTTTGGGGGCAATTTGAATGTTTTCACATTAACTGTTAACACATGTAATATCTTTGTATCCTCTTACAGATGAACCCGTGCTGTTACTGCTGTCCAGTGCATTTGGATCCTATTTCCTTTTGCAAAGCTGCATGTCCCAGTGAGAAAAGACATAGAAGTCAGGTGACCAGAAGTGATCAGATTCTTCACAGTGTAAACACCTGAGCCCCCCTTCTCACTCTCAGGTGGACGGGTGGGAAAGCACAGAAGTAGAACAACAGCACTGCAGTTGGCACTAGAGAGATGTCAGCTTCCTTTTAAATCAAAGGAAAGCACAACAAAGTGACCTTCATTTTTATTTAGCAAACTGACAATTTCTAAGAATAATGCTGTAATTTAACATTCACTAAAGTAAAAGAAAATGAACATTCTAATTTGTTGTGGTGATGTGTATTAAATTCCTAGTATTTTTCTATTTTTTATTTCAACTGAGCATTTTCATTCTTAGAAATTTATCACTGGTACTTCCACAAAACTGTTGAATTTGTGTCGCTTGTATATGTATTTACATATGTAAATATATGTTTATATGACAAAAATACTAAACCTGCATCATATATAAGCATTTATATCCATGGTATTTATAGCCAGAGTACGTTTTGACTGGTGGTGATAAAGGGCTTTATTCCAACTAGTATTTTGGTTTTATATTCCAAAGTATTTCATTAAGGTATTGTAATAAAGACTAGGGCAATTCTAAGATTTAGAGAGACAAAGACACTCTTTTGCCTGTTTCCTACTCTGACACTGATAATAAAAATGAGAAAGATGAAATTTTAAACAAACATTGATGTTTCAACACACTTAGAAGAAAATACTGTAAAATTACAGAGGCAGCATGACAGGATGAGCTCACTTTCGTGAGCCCCGCTTCCTCCTCTAGAGCTGGCATGTGGCTGGCATTTGCCAGTGCCATTTGCTTCAAAGAAATTTGAAATTAGACTTTACTCAAAGAACACAAAACTCATGTCATGTAAATCAATGCATGCTTTTGATTTAAAGATTATTTTGTTAATGGTTTCCATGAGACAAGTTACCTTTGTGTTAAAGTTTAATCTATGATCAGCACTGAATACTGTTCTGTGTAGAGTGAAATGATAAAGCTTGATGTAGACTTCAGAACACAGACTGTCATACTGTTGGGAGCTCGTGTGTTAGGACACTCCTAGCCGTGTGACGCTCTGGACTTCTCAGACCACCACCTAGCATGGGAACTTCTGTATTAATTTATTCTTATATTTTGTTACATGAAATTTAAATTAAATATATCTCATGTACATGAAAAATACTACTACTGCTGTGTTTCCCAAAGATTTATTGATAACTCTCGGAACACTTGTGATCCAGGACAGACATATATTGTAGGTTTTCAGAATCCATAATGCCTTTTTACTTCCAAACTGGAAGGAGGCAGATCGCTGTAAATCTCTTTTAAATCTGTAGTTCATAAATGGAAAATTCTACTCACTGTTAGGAAAGATTATCCATGAAGCTTATATAATCAACTTTTCCAAGCCCTCAGTTGTTCAGCCTATCAGAAAACAAATATTTGCTCAGTCCATTCAAAGTTTACATCCTGTTCTATGCTCTAAGATACACGTATGACAATGAGAGTTATTCTTCTAGTACGCCTGGGTTCTAGCAGCATATAAGGCATTCAGCCCAGTAGTTAAATGAATACACACAAGTTGGGAGAAGGACCATGGAGGAAGAGCCCCAGAAGTGTAAACAAATCTTTACAAGGAATGGGTTTTTATCCAGAGAGGACAGGGATGTGCTGGTTTTGAACTGAGCTGAGAAGGGTGAGTGAATGAGACAGAGATCATGCTGTGCAACTCCTCGGGCTTGTCCCCGTGCTCTTTTGCTTACAGGCTCTGCCTGAGGAAAATTAACACCTACTTTCCCCCTCTGCTTGGCAACTATGAGGCTAATGCCTCAATCCCAATGACCTACCCAAATGTAGACTTCTTCAAACCCCACAACATATCTGTATCCAAAAAGCCAGACTGTTGCCCCTAAATCGCACACCAAATGTAACTAATTTTATTTTATTTTTTGTCAATCATCTGAATTAGCTTGCTCTTTGATTTGTATATATGCTATTTTAATTTAGCATTCTTAAAATGTAAGGCACTCCTTCAATGATTATTGGATAGACAATAATGAAATAAAACTTTTAAAATTCAAATGTGTTAGGAGTACACGTCTGACTTACAGAAAAACAGAGAGAGAGAGAGAGAGACTTGAGTCTGTGGTGTTATACAAACAGGTTTCCCAAGACGAGTTTAAAGCAAGCAGGCACCAGTATTGTGCTCAAATAAGTTGCCTGTAGCATCCCACAGGAAGCGTACCTTCAGGAACAATTAGAATAAGGTGGAGACATCAAGATCAGAGTAACCAGAGAAGGCACAGATCTGGTAATAGCCTGAGACCTGGTTGTGGTATGAGAAAGTCCAACTTGTATACAAGCTGGATGGCAAGGCAAAGAAAAATTGTAACATTTACCATAATCCTCGGCTGATACCCCAGTCTCAGTCTCTAAATACATGTCTTCCAAGAACTAAGACATACTGACTGAGGGGAAGGGGTATTTCTGGTGCTTGTGTTTGGAGACTCAAGACAATACACTGGAGAGGAATCATTAAAACTAATGGAGCTGATGGTCCTTTGTGCAGGGCTCAAGGGCTTGACCAAGAAAGCAGCAGTTTCCACTAATTTTAGCAATCCTAATTTTTTTTTCTTTTGTCTTTTTTTTTTTTGGCAGAACCAGGGATTGAACTCAGGCCCTTGCGCTTGCTAGGGAAGCACTTATTCCACTGAGCCATCTCTCTGGCCCCAAAGCATCTCTAATTTTTTTTTTCTTTTGTCTTTTTTTTTTTTGGCAGAACCAGGGATTGAACTCCTGACTGGGCACACTTTGAGCATAGCCATGTGGGGTGAACACCAGAGCAGAGAGCAAGATGCAGATAAGACCGCAGGCAGAACAGTCGGAAAATTCAGGAGGAAAAGCAAAAGCATTCTGGGCCCACTTGTGCTTTAAGAGAGGGAGCCCATCGGCTTGCTGGCTGGAGGCTTAGCAGAAGGGGTGATGTCACCCATGTCACTGGGGGCCAACTCACATCCACATGAAGGTCCTGAGTGGTTCCAGCATCACTAAAGCTGATGTCACTGGTGCTGACATAATCTCCAGCAGTGAGACTTTGAGGCAAGATGATAGTACTGTCTGAGATGTGAGTCTCGGTGATCTTTACAATCAGCACATATGGATGCCCACCTGGACATCAGCACTGTCACTTCAAGTTGGAGCAGCAATCCACTGATGAACAATGATTGTGCAGATGAAGAGAGATAGAGAGCTTACAATGGAAGAAGGTAAGGCCTGTAATAAACTTCAAACACTATTTTCTGTATCAAGAAATTTTCCTTTTGCTGGACTCAATATCGAGCAGTGAATGTATAGGAAGAAATGCTTAATTTAGTTCATATTTTGAGGGGAATCAGCTATGGAGGTAGGGTGGGGGGGGAGCAGAGCCTCTCAGCTCATGGTGCCCAGGAAGTAGAGCGAGGAGCAGCACCCAATAAGAGGGAGCTGGGGGACAGATACAGACCTCGAGTCACCTGCCCATGACCCTCCCAGACACACCTCGTGCTTTTCACCAACCCCCATCTGTTCCCAAGCCAATCAGGCGACATAATCAAGCTTAGCTGTTAAACTTGTTATCCTGGAATTTTAAAAGGAGCTGTTTAAAGATACCGTTCTGTCTTTTAGGTCAATGAACTACTTGAGGTCTATCAGGAACAAGACAGCCGATTGAATGTCTTTTGAAAGAGCTTAGAACCTAAATTCAAGGAAATGAAACACGTATGTTGGTTACTATGTTGGTAAGGGAAGAAGAAGCAGTCTCCAGCCAGGGCCCTGCACTGTGATCTTAGAGAACAGTATCTTGATTTACACTGTGGGTGTTGATGAAACAAGAGGTTTCCAAAGGAATTTTTTTTTTCTTTCCTTGTTTTCTTTGTATAGTTTGGTTTTCTCCTTAGTTTTGATTTTTAAGCTTAAAGTGAACACAATTTGAGGGTGGTTTACTACTTGATAATAAATATTTAGATGAGGTCATTTCTTAGCAGCCATCCAGGGTAAAGAAAGCTATAACTTTGTACAAGTGCACAATTCCTGGGTCCCGTTCTTTGTTAGGGACAAACTCGATAAGGGTTGGAAATCAAAAGTGTCCTCCTAAGCTGTCACTTCTTCTGTCACCACATACAAACTCTTGCCATGCGTCCTCTGTGACTCTCAGAGGCCTTCCAGGGAGTCAAAAAATTTTGTCATTTAATGCATGTTAGCCCATATTAAAGTTGAATTAGTTAAATTACAGCCCATGGTGCAAACTGTGTGCTTTTGTTATATAAATTCTTCAGTATATAAATTAATGCAGAAATTTTGATTTATGTTGAATCAAATTAAAGATGTTTTCATTTGGTTGTGTATGATACGCACGCAACTTATCCATTCATTATACATTAACATTAAGTTGTTATAAACATATCAATTATTTGGTTTATTTTTTCCTTCAACCTAGGGGTTTGTTTATAAATTGGTAAATAATCTAGGGCTAGCATTGCATTATGTTTTCTTGTTCTGATCATTAATATTATTATTTTTTGTATGTATATAGGGCAAGATCTACAGGGTCTACATGGTCTCCCTACACAGATCAGACTAATAGTGATTCTCCTGCTTTCAGCATCCCACGTTCTGGGATTAAAGGAGCATGCCACCACGCCAAATCTCAATCACCTTCTCAGCATGTCTCATGGGTAGGGCCAGCAAGGCGCCCCAGGGATCCAACCCCAGCTGTTCTCTAAGCAGATGCTTTAGTCTGCTAAGTTATGTGGCCAACCCTGATTATTATTTTCTATTTATTTATGTTTATAGCTGCCTAAATCAGCAGTCTATTTCTTTCGCTCTTTTTAACTTTTAGCAACATGAAGCCTCAAGGTTCTCTGTTTCTGCTTTTGGGTGGAATAGGAAGGAAGAGGCCAGGGTCTCAGGGCCTCCAGGCAGTGGGTTTCCACCATGACAGCCCCACTATGGATAGTCAACCTTGTTAAATGCTTTTTTTTTTTTTTTTTTTTTTTTTGGTTTTTAGAGAAAGTGCTTTAGACTGGCTTGTATATCTAGGTAACTAAAATCGGTATTACATTCCTCTGTTTTTGAGTGTTTACCTGACAGGGTCCAGGAGGTACTGAGTATCCTGTGTCCTGTCACATAGACATGATTTCAGGGATTGACAGTGAGTAAGCTCTATGCTTGCTGGCTTATAAGGAACTGCTTTCTTGCCTAGATGGCCCAGGTTGTCCAAGGGGTCAAGGTGGTCCAGTGGGTCAGAATGGTCAGAGCTAGGGTGCCTCTACAGCATGGAGTGCAGAGAATGCAGCAGCACAGGGAGCTCCACTGGGGGAGTCTACTGCATGGTGCACAGCCAGTGCTGCCAGGCCAGGGCAATGCAGGGGATAGGATATGCGATCAGGACCCATGGCACCCATAGTGGCCATAGCCAGTGGCCAAGACCACTCCATGTGGTGCTCATCTACACTCCATCAGGAGAGCCAATGCTTCTTCAGTACATTGTCATCTTGAAACTGTGCCAACAGGGCACTTCCATGAAACCCTCATAGCTCACCACAGTGGAGGAAAAGAACAGAGGATGTCACACCTGCCTCTACAGAAAGCCAGAGCATGGCATATGTGCACATCTCAGCAGAGTTTCAGGGGCACACCTGTCCTTAGGCTAGACTAAAAATCCCCTTTTGGAAACAGTGGACAGCACTCGGGAGTTCATTAGAGAGCCTTGCCCAGTAAGAACTAGGAGTAGACAGCCTGCATCACTCCATTGATATAGCAAAGAAGAATAGATGGGCACACTTAAATTGCAGAGGATAATATCCCTTCACCAGAGTGGGTGACCACACCAATCAGGACGTCAGGAAACCTTAGCAGCTCAAAGACAACCTGTGCTAATCAGGAGTAGCCCTCTCCATCCTGTAGACCACATTGCTGTTCTAATTTACTGTCTTTAAGATAAAAGGTACCTTTGGGCCTGCATTATTAGCAGGCCCAAAGTAGAAATTGCAATTTTATGACTGCAAGCAAACAGGCAGAGGAGCACCCTTGGACCACCATGCTATTGGTCTAGGATTTTACCCAAGCAGATTGACTTTGGGGAGTTTAAATCATTTCTTTGAAGCTAGCAGGCCACATTCCAAGATGCACAATCCAACTGGCATTTGGTGCTCAGCAAAGCCAGTTGTGCAAGCTGTACATAGTTGTCCCACAGAGAAGTGGCCACCAGGAGGACCCTGTACAAAAGTAATTATCAAGATCAGCTGCACTGAGTAGCTGAGAGGAGGTACAGAGCTGTACAATGTGTCAAAGGTGTCTGAGCCATAATTCTGAGGAGTTTTATCCTATTATCAAAATATAGGCTGAAGCAGCAAGAATTTAGAACAAGGTGGTTGAAAGGCAGTTAAGATAAAACACAGAAGGAAATCTATGACTCTAAATGAACACATTAGAGGAAAAGAGTTAATGTCAGTTGTCTTAGTTTTTATAGGCCATTCTGATAGGTGAACACAAGGGGAGGGATTAAAATATGAGATGAAAGAAAACTGAAAGCATATCCTAATTGAGAAAATCAGTAAAAATATGAATTGCTTATTTGAATAGAACAATAATGTTAATAAACTCATAGCTAATTTTATTAATTAAATAAAAACAAAACACACAACTAGCAATAACTTAAGAATGGACGTCTGTTTTCCAAAACCATTTATTAAAGAGGATACATTTTATCCAGTGTATGTGTTTGGCACTTTTGTCAAAGATATGGTGGCTGAGTGTATCTGGAGTTTTTTCTAAATTTTTAAATCTGTTCCATTGATCTTAAGGTCTTTTATTTGTTTTTGTCCAGTATCACACTATTTTTAATCATTCTTGCTCTATAGTATAATTTCAAGTCAGGGATTATGATGCTTCCTGCCTTGCCTTTGTTGCCCAGAAGTGCCTCTTCTACTCTAGGTCTCTTCTGGCTCCAAGTGAATCTTAGTATTACTTTCTCCAAATCTGTGAAGGATGCAAATGTAATTTTATTGGAATTGCATTATATCTACATAACAATTTTGGAAATATGGCCATTTTGACAATAGTAGTTCTTCAAGAAATAGATAAAACAGATGTGGTCTTTTTATATAATTTGAGTACTACTCAGCCATAAACAAGGATAATCTTGAAACTTTTATAGGTAAATGGAGTCTACTTGAAACTATACTCAGAAGTGAAATAAATCAGATGCAAATGTGAAAACATCATATTGTTTCCCTAGTTTGAGAAGCTAAAAAAGTAAATAAGATCCAAAATGTACAATAGGTGTTGAAAAGTGGGGAGAAACCTCAAAAGGAAAGAGAAAACAGGTAGGATGAATGGAATAAAAAAATAAAGGAAAACATATACATATAGTTGTTAAAATAGTTATGCTACTAATCCTTTGTAGTTCATTGAAAAGGTAAACTCATGCTAATATCATTTGGGCAATTAAATGCCAATATCTTGAACTCTGAATAACTAATTTAAAGATTAAAAATGAATGATCTATTGGCCACTGCTATAGCCCTGTTATGGTGTGTGTCAGTTGTCCACCCAAAGCCTTGTGTAGTCATTGGGGGGGCTTCTTAACTCATGATCCAACATGGGAATTATGGGCCTGAGTGCTACACACACCCTGGGGTGAGTAATCTGCATACAACATGAGGAGGGGTCAGAGGTTTGCAAGCTGCCATAGTTGCTTCCCTTTCCTTCGCTCTTTGCTATTTTTTGCTGCCATGAATGTCTTCCCTCTGCTTGGAGCCAGCTGAGTATGGACTGAAACCTGCACTAACTGTGAGCCAAATAAACCTTGGTTTTCTTAATTTTGGGAGTTGGCTATTTTGTCCCAGCAACATAAGTAACTGAGACATCCTCTATCACATTACTTTGAAGTATTGTAGTGCTTTTTTTGTTTGTTTTGTTTTGTCTTTATTCTTCTTTTTTTTAACTTGGGATCTTTATTCTTTAAAATAGAAGAATATATGTCACAGATATTTTATAGCTGTTAGGAATAATATGGAAGGGTGGGCCAGATAGCTCAGCGGACTAAAGCACCTGCTTAGGCACCCAGGGGTGGCAGGTTGAGATGGCTACTGAGACCGATTTTGGTGGTGTGCGCCTGTAATACCAGTGCTTTGGAGACCGAAAACAGGACAATCACTGTAAGTCTGATCTACATAGTGAGACCTAGTAGGTCTTGTCCTAAACATAAAAAAAAGAATAATAAGGAAGTATTATTCATAAAAAAGCTTAAATCAATAATGTCAAAGTTTTACATAAAATAAATCATTGAAAGACCAACCTAACAAAATGACTAAAAGAAACAATAAAAAATCTAAAATGTCATGCATATGTTAAGGAAATTGAAAAATAATATACATATTTAAAGATCTTCATTTAACAATTGAATTAAACGTTGTGAGAAATAATGCCTATTTTCTATAAATTCTATTAGAATGTGGAGGAGAAAGGAATACTTTCCCATTCTATGTAAAGAGAAGGCATAAATTGGTGGGGGTTGATTACAGGCTGGATAATGCTGACTGCTCCAACTCATCTGTGTTTTATTTTGAGAATTCACCAGTAGTTATCTCTTGTAGCATAGGGCCTTTGTAGATGTGATCAAGTGAAAGATTTGGGAAGGGAGAATAATTGCTGACTTGAATTTGGCCTAATAGACCCAACTTAATCACAAAGATTGTTTTAAATGAGAGGCTGACATCGAAAGTGGGGGCAGCCTTGTGAAACTGAATGCTCACTGCGTGGGATCTGTCATGATGTATGACTGGAAAAATGTGTAAGTTGAGCTACATTTGAGGCATCTGCTGAGTCTTGGTTATTAGTGGAGAGAAATCCTCACATGAATGTCAGTGACCCCAGAAATGAAGTGTTTCTGCTGTGGTTCCTTCAACGGTAGACTAGCTGTAGGAAACTGACATAGCCATATTGATAGGACACTGGAAGTCATTCCAAGAGACAATAAATAATTCTGTAATCACTGTCTTCTATTGATTAAGCACCACTTGTTTTGAATGGTGTGTTTCCTGTTTCCTGCACTGAAGTTTGATAGACTCAGAAGGTCAGTGTCAAAAAGTCAGGAAGCACATACTTTCTGCTCCACTCCTCCATCAGCTATATGACTTCTGTGAATCAAAATTTTCAATGTATAAAACCAAAGTATTGTGTTCGATCCACATTTTTAAGGAGCAATACAGAGGATAAATCTAGGGAAGAATGAGCTACTTTAATTTTTATAATTATGTTTACATTTTTAGTTCCAAAATTTGGAAAATATGAATCTGTTTTGTCGGGTACTATATTGTTTCAAAATTTCCTTTAAAGTAGTATTTTAATTTGTAAAAAATATATTACAATTTTTAAAAGAGGATAATTGAAATACAAATATTGCATAGATAGATAGAAGGAGTAATTTGATAAGATGAAAATAGAAGAGGAAATACTGAAGTTTAGAAAAAAGTTTCTTTTTTAAGAACATCTTGCTTCTCTCCATTTATCAGATCAGTAACCAATTTAGTCATTCATTTATTCATTCATTAAATATATAAATATTCATGAGCATCTTTCAAGTACAAAGCTTCAAATAAGAGCACACTAGGAACAAAATAATGAATGTGATACAATCCCTGACCTGAAATACCCCAGGCTCCAACAGAAGAGACAAACATGTTTCAAATGGTAATGCACTAGGCCTAGAATTTCAACAGGAATATGGGTACAGTTCTGCCAACTTCCCCTTTTGGAATTCCTACTTTCTCCTAGAATCCATTTCATCACAAGCTTCAGAGTGATTAAAGCACAAAGCTAAACAAATGCTCCTTTACTTTAAAGGATTGTTTGACAAACCATGGTGCTGACATAAATGTGTTCTCTTTTTCTAAATAAAGTTTCATGTCATTTTTTTTACTGAACACAGCCATGCCCACTCACTAAGTACTGTCTGTGGCTGCTTCCATGGGGCAGGGCAGCTGTGATAGAAAATTTGCAATATTTAACATCTGATCTTTATGGAAAGAAAAAAAATAAACCCTAGAGTATCTATTTTAAAGCATCCCTATGAGAGTCCCACTGGATTATATATCTGCCAGATTCTCATAATAGCACATACAAAATTATGAACTCTCATCTCCTTGCGCATTTCTGAACAAACCTATCAAGCTACCCAGGTACAAATCACAATGCCTTTTGAGGCTCTTTCAAGAAAACAACATCCTATAGTCTGAACTTTCTTCCCTCCTCTCTGGCAACAACACCTACCCCTTATATTTCAAACTAAATTTACTTTGTCTGGGAAGCCTGTATTTTGGTTTTCTAGGGGCAAATCAGGCTCTCTGTATTTATGCCTTCTTGGCATTGTGCTTACGCCTTCTGCACTTCTTAGCATGCTCTCCTTGTTCATTTATAGCTGCTTTTGATTCAATGTCATATTGTTTGGAAACCAACAAAAATTCAAGAAGAAAAAGAAGTGATAAGAAACAAATAAATCCTCTAATAATATTCTTAGAAAAATAACTTTCATCATATTTCAGTAGCTAAGGGTAAAAAAAAAAATACTTTTACCAAACTGCCCACATATGACAATCATATTTTAATAATAAAATAAAATAAAACATTTTTATCTTTTAAGTCGTTGAGTCTATACTACTACCTTGTGGTAGTTTAAGCAAACTAATGTCATATTTTTATTGTATGTACTCGAACTTCAATTTTCTCCTACCTCTTGGAATATGAAAATGTCCTGAATGCTCTTAATTGTATTTACACTGTTAAGAGTTAACGTATTTACATACCACTCTTAGTACAAATCACCATTTTAGCAATGTGCTTTTTTATACTTATGTACTTGGTCTTCTATGAGCAGTTTGAGCAGTTGTCCTGTGTTGCCCTTCCTTGCAGTATTCCTCTTGCTTCACCGAATATTATCATGTAGTATTTTCTGAAGAGTCTAGCCACTTCTGTATGTTTGAATTCATGATTGAGAAAATTATTCCCCTTATACTTAATTTCAGGCTCACGATTTTCTTCTGTCCTTTCTTTACACATTCTACCAAGTTACCCCATTAGATTGTTGAGTTTGAGCTCAGCTGAGTGACGGACCCTTATAAGAACCTTGATTTTCCATTCCTCTGTCTTCCTCCATGCAACTGTGGAGAATAACAGTTCCTTTCAATCTACACACTGTAATCTTTATCTTCTGAATTTTTTATTATCTCTATTCTTGTTTATTTTTGATGTTTTTCCTGTGCAGTTCCATGCTAGGAATCATAGTAAAATCAATCATCAGATTAGATCAACTGAGATACTACAAAATGAAATAATACAACCTACTTCTCTGGGTTGTTATGAAAATTAAATGAACCAGTAATACAAAATGTGCTGCCCAGCATTACATATCATCATAATTTGATATGTGAGTCCTTGCTTAACTGCAAGCCTACCATACTTCCACTAATATTTAACATTGCTATTTTCTAATAACATTCATGTTTCCCAATTTATTTTGTGTAATTTCCTTAAGGATGTTTGACCATGTTTCTACTCATTTTTCAGTCTTCCTATAAAGATTGTTTAATTAGAACTTGTTTGTCAGGATCTATTGGTGTTCCCTTTCTCTCCTTTTTAGTCTTAAATTCCTTTTGTTATGCTTGGTAGCTGTGCATAGAAGTTGATCAATGTCTTTTGTTTTCTTTTAAAGAGGAAAAAAACATAAATAAATAACAAGAACAAAGACAGAAACAAAGCAACATAAAAATGGCATGGTATTTGAAAGCAGTAATAGAAAATTAACAATGGTTGTTATACTACACATTTGTATCATTAAGTTTGTTGCTCAGTGTGCCAGATATAGGCACACAAGACTGATCAATTAAACATTCTCTTCTTTAGAATGTAACATTAGAAAATATACATTAAAGTAAGGTAAATGGTATTCAACAGCAATTGTTCTCTCCAGTATAGTTGCTCAGATTACAGACATTAGCATGTAAAATTGGTCAAAATAAAAATTTTATTTTATTTATTTTATTTTTGTATTTTAGTACAAGGTCTACAGGGTCTCACTGCATAGATCAGACTCCTACTGATCCTCCTGTGTTCAGCCTCCCAACCACTGGGATTACAGGTGCACAACACGCCCAGCCTCAATCGCTGTCTCAGCACACCCCAGAGGCAGGGCCATTACTGCACGCTCCCGATCGAACCCTGACCACCTCACTCTGTCTAAGCACATGCTTTAATCCACTGAGCTGTTTGGCCGGCCCTAAAGTACAAATTTTAAACATTAATTGCTACCTTAAAAACATTGATACATAAATTTTATTTTCTTAGTGAGAGATTGCAGATATTTTAGGTTTTATGGAATACATAGTTTTATAATCTTTTAATTTTGAAAAAAATAGACCTGCAAAAGGATTCTCACCTCAAATATTTTTTTTATGTCATGTGACCTTTGCAGGCAAAAGTGCTCCTCTATGTCCTTAAAAAAGTAATGGTGGGTGTGTGCATGTTTGTGTATGTGTGCATGCGTGCATGTGTGTGTGTGTGTGTGTGTGTTTGTTGCAGATCCACACAATAGGAATTTGGCTCAGTAGTAGTCTCCATTTTAATCTGATATTTCTATATCTCATTGACCTACCTAAAATCATCATGTGGCCTTTTGGGATAATGTCATTTATTCTGAGAGGAATCAGTATGGATCCTGAGAGGCAACAGCATATGGCAACCTGTCCACCCGCTGCCATGCTTGATATGTACTCATTTAAATTTCTGGTTTTTTGCAGTGTGTATTTCCCTTTGATGAAGGAACTGTTTCTTCTTGTTTTCTTTTCAATGTATTTTATTGTTGATTATAAATTTCAAGTGAGGGCAAAGAAGCAAATATTGCTCAACTGCCAGAAGACAAAAATAGCACGATGGGGTCTTTCAAGTCTGTATCCCAAATAAATCTCTCGAGTTCATAACGTCTGGCATTTGAGGGCTTGATTAATGTTGGTACAATGTATTAACACACAAATATCTATCATTTCACAAACGCAGGAGCAGACTGAATTATGCAGGAATAGCACACATTCTAGAAGATTCTAAACACTCCTTTGACCTCATATTTCAGAGAGCTATTGAAATAGACTGGCTCCTTCATAGTCTCCAGTGCCCCCCTCTGCCAGCCGCTCCCATGTCTGTTTCCTTCCCCTGAGTCTCAGCTTGGAAGCTTAGCAGCCAAGTGAAGCCAGAGGGAGGAAATGAGGACTCCCAGGGGCAGAAGGGACTCTGGAGACAGCAGAGCAGGACTGCGGCTGTAACTAGGTCATGGGGCCTCAGGGACATGGAGGTGGTTTGGCTTTGCTGAGGACACTTTGCCCAAGGGGGCTCAGGAAAAGTGGATTCTGTTTCCATTTTAAAAGTTGCTGTCCTCTGCCTCTCCCAACTAATAGTCTGTGGAGCTTGGGTTTTAAACTGGAAAGTGATTTGGAACATTTCAGCAAGCAAGCATGTTCAAGTTAAAGTTATATGATGTTGCTTGGCATCTAATGAGTCGTCGTTATGCAGACACGAGGACAGTATAAGATGTAGGGGGAGAATCACTCTCTCAAGACAGGAACACTACTGCTTTCTACCAGAAAAAAATTATAAAATTGACTATCTCACAGACAAAAGATAATAAGCTTTTGGGTAAATGATTTTTCTCTGTGTCATTTTTCTCTGCCTCTCACTTGCTGTGTGTTGCCTGTTTTTCTTGCATGTGCAGGCATGTGTGTCTCAAATGCACCCTGAGGATGTAGTTCATTACCTGACACACAAGAGATGTCGCAGGACACGGGGAGGTCTCTGCATGAATGTGTAATTATCAGAAAGGAAAAAGGAACTCTAAGGAAGACCAATAGGAAGCCTCATTTTGTTCTCCATAGTACCTCTAAAAGCTAAGTTAGACAGAATCTAAAAGGCAGCCAAAGAGGGGTCAGGCTCTTGGAGAAGTCAGGAGATGTGAGGAAATGGACCAGTTCTGTACCAGAGCAAAGCTGAGGAAAGCCAGGCCTCAGGAGGGAGCTGCAGCAGCCTGGCCTGAAATCCTTCCTAGACCTTGAGATTATTCTAGAATCAACACCACCTGATCTAGTGAACCCAGGCAATCATCAGGTGACTGTAGAATCTGGGCCCACACTCCTAACCCATTGTGGGAATGCCTCTGTTCTTCCCATATACCCTTGCCATGTGAGCTGTTTCCCTATTGGATCAATATTAGCTAAGTGACTGTATTTGTCATGTAATAAGTTAAAACAGTTTGACCCATGTTGTGATTTCACCTTATTAAAATGCCCTTGATGAAGATCCTCAATGATATCCAACCCAGGATCCCTCCTGGAAAAGCCAGATAGATAGTCCTCTTATTTTCAATAAAACTGTCCTAACTTCATCCATTGGTTCACAACTTCATCTGTCAATATTGTGAGCTCATGGTCATAGCATACCAGGTAGATAGCTAGTCAGGAATTATTTTCTTTGTCACAGTAAAGGGCAGAATGTCCACTTTAGAGTGTTGCACAAGCATGGCCATGGGGGCTGTCACTGCCTACTGCTCCAGAAGTTTGTGGACTCCAGTCTGCATCATGGGAGAAGATGTTAATGAGTGTCATATAAATGCTGAGGGAGACTTTTTTTTGCAAACAATCCAGTTATCAAACAAAAGCATTCAGCAAAATTTTCTTTTTGTTCACAAACTCTGCATCAAGTGACAAATACAACTATAGCCATTGTCATAGTTTGGGGTTTTTGCAAGATGAACAATGTAGTACAGGACATGTTTTATAATAGTATTTTATAATGAACCACCCAAGAATCACATACTATAAACGCAGGAAATCCATCCACACACTAAATACTAGTGAATCCAGCTGAGGGACTAGAGCTCATAAGAAGGCCTCCCAGCAGCCCAACTGGAGGCCTGGATCAGGCCTACTTTATGGATCTGTGCTGGAAAGGCCAAGGGGTCAGGGGTGGAAGCTAGAAAGTAGGTGCCAGTGGGATGAAGGGTCTGTGCAGCTGAGGGACCTGAATTGGAGCTAGGAAGCAACACTCAAGATAGCACCAGAGCTCCCCCAAATGTACCACTGCCATGATCAGCAACAGCGAGGTCCTGGGGGAGATTTTGAAGAGATGTGTTTCACACAGTGTCTGGCCATCTTCATTGTGATCTTTTGATAAACCTGGCACTCTCTTGAATTAAGGGACAGGAGGAGTTATTCATCTCTGTGACAACTTAAGAAGAAAATTGTATATACAATAGGAACAAACTATGGCCAAAATCGCCTGAATGTTTTAGAAGAAACTAATTAACAAGGCTAAAATGTGGCTCAAATGCTCCTCATCTGACATCCTCAGATGCTACCTTCAGGTACTTTGAGAAACATTTTTTCCTGAAACAAGAGATAAGATTGAGTTTTTAAGGCAGATACATCCATAATTTGACAGGTAATAAAGCCACCTTTCTGCCACATCATTCAACAAAGTCTTCTGTGTATGATAGGATCACAGGCAGGAGATGGAAACAGAGACTCTCTGAAGGCGAGTGACCATGGGGTGGCCTGTTGTCAGTCCTCATCCACAGAAATGCAGCAGCTCCTAATGCTTCTCTCATCTGCCCCATATACTGAGCATGAATCAATAAGAAGTTATTTCCAACAGGTCTTACACTAGTGAAGACTTACTTCTCTTGTGGATGTTATCTGAAGCACTTGCAAATAGCCAACATGGATGTTGCCTTCTGACTCAGCATTTCAGAAGGAACTTAACAGCCACTCAGGTGAAAAGTTGAATTAGTGTGTGTGTGTGTGTGTGTGTGTGTGTGTGTGTGTGTGTGCATGAATGACCTGTGTGTATCTCTATACACACACACATTACATTATTTACTCTATAGTAACCTAAAGCAAATTATCATAAAAATGATAAGATGTACAAAAATGCAGGGTAGTTAGATGAAAGCTCAAAGTGAAGCAAAACAGTAAATTTGATGTAATTGTGATTTCCTCATTCAGTGTGATTAGGGAATTCACTATAGTGACATTTCACCTGTTTGAATGTACATTTTGAAGGTTTTGTCTTACAAACTCATGCTCTGGTATGCTGATAATCACATTATTATAATAAAAAATTCATGGGAAAAAGTTATATGGATTTCATTGCAAAGAACTAATTTTCAAGAGCCATGGGAAAAATTATTTTGTGGTCACTGTGTGAAATCAAGTCCTCATTAACTATTGGTTGCAATGTATTTGCTTGGAGTAAATGAACTTACCATTGAATTGTTATGTTCTTAAAATTAAACATATCGTACATGGAATAATCACAATAGGAGTGATCCTAACTCCCAGGTCATAGTAATCCACCCTCTCTCACTTTGATGCACACATTTTAAGAATACTGAACAATAACTTTGTTCCAAACTTCATGTGCTTTTGTACTAAAAACAAACAACCTTGGGAGGAAGTGTTTATCTTCCCTTGGGCCATATTTGCTTAAAGTCCTGGGCAGGGAAGACAATTTTTTATTCTATGGCAATATTAGTCAGATTTTCTAGCAACTGTCTTATCTTAAACTGGGATTTTCTAAGCTTTGAGGCATGCTGTGTTGCATGCAGAGGAAGTATTGTCTGCATTTGGGGTTGGGTAGAATTAGGACTCAAAGAATTATTATGAAAACATTATTCTGACAAAGGACATTGTGTGAGTATTACAGTGTCTACTGCTTTTGATTGGGAATGCTGTGTCCATTGGTAGTTTCTATGAATGCAAACCAATTTCTTAGTTTGCAAGTAGATCAAAATCTAAAGCACTAAGTGACTTCTGTTGTAGACCTGAGCCCAGCATCTGAAATAGAAAAGGGCATTATAAGTCATTCAAACTTCAGTTCCCTTGATCCTGAATAAAACTGATGGAAAATTTGCTGCAAATATGATGTATAATATCTAGTAATCTGAACAACTAATTTGAAGACAACAGTATACATTATAACAATCATTGTTGAATTTCTATCATTTTGTTTAGTGAAATTTTCCATAATTCCTATTTTTTACTATTCTTATTCTTTCTTTTTATTTATTATTTTTATTTATTTATTTATTTATTTATTTTTCCTGCAGAACTGGGGATTGAACATAGGCCTTTGCGTTTGCCAGCGAAGTGCTTATTCCTCTGAGCCATCTCCCTGGCCCCTCTTATTCTCTTTAAAAAATAAACAATGATTAAAAATTCAAATATCTCTTTTATTGTTGTTGTAGGCATCAGACAGCTATTCAAAGAATATCACAAACCTGAGAATATGATAACTATGAATCATTTATTCTCATCCTTGTTTGGATGTTCCGTAGCTAGGTGACTTATAAATCATTTCCTCTTAAGGACCTAAGTTATTTTCTTCTATAGGATCAATAAATATTACATCTACCTAACAGTGTCTTTCTTAAAGTAGATTGTAGTATATGTGTAAATGGATAGAACAGAGCTTCATAATGCTAAATAGTTGTTGATTTCCTTCATCTCTAATGACTTTCATTACCTTTCTAAAAATTCCTTTATTATAGCTGCACAAGTTATAGTTTAATACAAAGGTGCATCTCCTACTCAATTCTTGAGATGGGACACAATGAGTCTGAACCAATACATGCATCATATTCCAAGGTGAGTAGTATAGTCTAAGACAACTCTATCAAACCAAAAGGAAAGATTGAAGTTTTATTTATCAGGAAAGTATGGGTTGAATTATAACCCTTCAAAAACAAAAGATACTGAAATTCTCCACTGCAGCACTTTATAAAGCTTTTCAAATTAGGATCTTTACAAACATAAAATCAAGTCCTATGGGAGCAGGTGATTCTAGCATCTAATAGGACTGAAATTCTTAAAAGAGACCCACAGTGAGAACAGCCTGTGACAATGGAGACAGCGACCTGGTTAAGCAATTGCAGCACAGGGACACTTCTGATCACTGGCAAAATGCTAGAAGAGACAAGAAAGTGCTTCCGTACAAATTCTATAGATGTCCACACTCCTGCTGAACTCCTAATTTTGTACCTCTTGCCTGAAGAACTGTGTGGTGGTGAATTTACTTCATTTGGTTTTCACAGGACTCTTGGTACATGTGGTGGGAGAATTAAGGATCTAATACAGAAAGTGTTACTCATTTTCCTGGAGAATTAATATGGAAATGATCTAGTAACTGTGAGGAAAGAAAAGCAGAGCACACTGAAAAGGCAATTTCTGTGGAATTCTCTGATGGAATTCCAAAGCTGGAATTTTTCTCAACTTCTAAACTTCTTGCATGAAATGTTAAACTTTCACATTTGACAAATCAGTTTGAGTTGCTTTCGGTGCTGTCAGTGAAAACGACCTTAATATACCAGCACACATACACCCCTATGCATATACACACCTGGTACATTATTTATATTTTTATATGATATATGTGTACTTATATATACACACATATATATTAGTGACAAATGTACAAGTCTTGGCACTTGATTTATTCAGTACTTACAGTTGTCTATTCTCTGGCTTGACATCTTTGTTGTTTTCTGTTTTATATGAAGAAAAATGATCTTGTAGGCTTTAAAGCATCTCAACATGAGTCTTGTGCTTTGCCTCATTTGATATATAGAGCTGTCCATAAGTCTGGCATCCCCAAAAGCACAGAATCAGATCTAGTGACAATCACTCCATTTGGTAATTGCTCATTAATACTGTGTCCCCTTATCTGCTCCTGAAGCTAAAGGATATCTTGATGCAGGATTCATAGCAGCAAGCTTGTCATATTGAAGCAAGCAAAGTTGACTGAATGGATGAATAAGTAGTTGCTGTTCTTTTTCAAAATTCTGAAATAAAATATTATTAGACCGCTTGCCTCTCACTTTTAAGCCTCTACTTTTCCTCCAGTCTGTCACTCATAGTGACACAGACAATGACAAGCTCCATTAATTCCTAGCACTCTTCTTTCACAAAGTTGCCGGGCAGACTCAGGTTTGGAATAATGATTACAGGTTCTGCTTCTGTGAGTGTTAATAATGTTTACGGCAAAAATTTCCACGAGAAAGACACAAATTCCTTTGCTTGAGTTTGATGAATGCTCAGTTAGGGATTGACTATTAGCCTCAGTGGATATGCTGCAAAGCCTTCTCATGACCTCTGGAGCACAATTTACATTATTTACCATTCCAAACCAGGTGTTTTGTAGTCTAGAAATAGACTAGACTATAGACTCTCAGTCAACTCTTACTACAAAAACAGAAAAACACAAGGCATATTTTGTATGAATTTTCCAGCTTGTCATACAATGGCCACCCATAAAGTAGGATGTGGAAGGGTTCCAAGGCTCTGTGAGGACCCTGGAGACTGAGGGATCCAGGTGGAGGTCTGGAGCTCACTGCAGTGTCCCATGCAAGTCCTTATCTGTAACACCATGAGTCTGCACCAGAAGGCTGAAGGCCTTGCACTGGAAGCCAGGAGATGACGACAAAGGTAAAATTGAAGCCTAGAAAACCTCCAAGGAAAGAGAAGCAGATACACCTGCCTTCAATTTGCATTTCTATCGTCCAGGCAAAGAGCTGCCCTAGAGTGTGTTTTCCATACTCCATGGTGTTGAATTGCCAGAACTGAGGACTAAACTCAGACCCTTGTGCTTGCCAGGATAGTGCTTATTCTACTGAGCCATCTCCCAAGCCCCTCAGGTGAACCTCTTACTCCAGCTAAGGCCATCAATTGTCATACTAATCTGTCATCTTAGTTGGTCCCAGGCTTTCAATGTTTAAGCTCTGAAAGTTGTGTTCCCCAAAATAACTCAAGACAAAGCCAACTCTGATTGCCTGATTTTCCTTTAATTTGACCATGAGATGCTTCAAAGAATTGAGCATAGTAATATCTTTCTTTGAACATCTTTGCAATAAACTTTTAATTAATAGATATATTAGTGACTGAAGAAAAACATCAAGGTATAGATGAGTTTAGTGTCAAAAAGATAAAGAGTGACATCTTAGCTCAGTCATGTAGAACCAGAGAAACTACACCACACTACCCCACTCCTGGTCCACCTTGAAGAAGTAATGGGCAGAAAGGACTAGAAGATCCAAACCATAGACTGGGAATAGGAACAAGACCAGACTACCCACTTACCAGCCACCTTTCAGCTCCTTACACGCAAAAGCCAGAATGAGTGAATTCTACCTTCAGTGTCACAATTTCAGTATGGACCAACCATAATGGCTACCCAATAAATGTTTGTGTGGTTACATTATTAATACAGGCAAAATACCTCAAGCATAGTAGATGTTTGCTTGCTGAAAATCATTGATAATGTTACTATCATTCAAATGAATGAGAATTGTCTTTAGTACTTACCATGGAAGTGCTGCACTCCTTGCTCTTGGAATAGATGAATCTGGAGAAAGCAAACTGCTTCTTGGCAATGGCATTGAGATGGATATTGCCTTAGCACTAGGGAGAGCACTTTGTTCAGTCCCAGATAGAACATGGAGCTCCATGAAAGAGCATGTGTACTGTGAGACAAAAATCACTGGATGGGTAGGTCTTGTTTTATATTGGTCTTAAGCATCCAGCAGAAAAGTATAAAAATGGGTAGAAAAAGTAAAGCCATTTTAATATGATGTGCTGTAAAAACCTGAAGTCAACAACTTCTAATATTGCCAGTCCTACGGAAACCCCACTACTATTATGGACTACTGGACTATATTAGAATATTTTGCTGAATTCAGGCACCTACAATATTTAAATGGCAATGGAATACCCATCTCTGACAAAACTAAACAAAAAAGGGGGATATAAATGAAGGACCATTTTATATCCGTGTGTACAAAATAGTTAGGATAGATAAAAAGCTACTTTCTTTTAATTCAGTAAGAAGAAAGATTTGCACTAATAGTGTTTGTGGACCGGACATCATGTCTGCATCTTGCACTATGAATAACCACTATGAAGATAATATGCAATGTATTAATTACTGAAACTGTCCTACTAATCGGGTTTGAAACTGTCTCATTACTATCTGTTTCTCAATAAAATTATTTTAAAAATCACTGGATGGGAAAACACTTTGTTAAAAATAAATCTAGAACAGATACAGAAATATGAACATGTACAGAAGCCAGAGACAATCAGATGCCTTGAATTTCCTTCCCTTGTGCACCTGTACTTACAGCATTCTCTCAAGGGTCCTGTTACTCTTCAGTATCAATTTCCTTCTGTTAAAGATCCACGTATGTATTTCCACTTAATTATCTTTTACTGTTGCTAACAGCTAACTACATTTTCCAGACATTAAATTTTCTAGCTATCAGTGCTCTTCCCTTGTCACTGTTAATACCACTCAATAAAGCTAAGTGTGTGCTCATTAGAAATGCAGCAAATCTGTGTTACAATGCATAGCTCCTCATATTTACACACCAAGAAATAAACAGAAGAAAACCATAGCCACAACTAGGTAAACCAAGCCTTTCTAATCTTTTAAATACTTATTCTGGAACATAAAACATTTCCTTGTAAATACAAACATTTCAAAAGCCAGGCCACTCTTCCTTTGCCTAAAAAAAATCACACAGAGGATTATTAAATTAACAGGTCTGTGAGTTGCCTAGAATTTTGTCTCAGGAACCCAACAGTGTTGAAGAAGAAAAACAACTGACATGATCACAGCAAGATGGGGTCAGTGCATGTGGCCCAGGGAGCTGACTGTGGTTGTCAGATGGAATGAGTGTAATTTTAGGAGTCCTTGCTTCTCCAGAGTACTTCACACCTACATCCTTCCTCCTGTCTCCTGCTAAGTGCTGCTGAAAGCTTCTTCTGAGCGAAAAAGCAACAACAGAAATGTATTGTCATGAAAATTGGTGAGAAACAAAGCTTGGATAGAAAGTTTCTCTTGAATAAAAGGCAACATCAGAAATGTATTGTCATGAAAATTGGTGAGAAACAGCTTGGATAGTGGTGCTATTCTTCAATTCCCTAAAGGGCAGCAACTCCTCTCTGTCCAGCACTTTTTCACTGTTTCTTACTCCACAGGCACATCCATAGCATAGCATTTTCCAGGGGAGGACAGGGCTGGAGATCCTGGAACGAGCATCAAACATGAGCTTCACCTTCACAGAATTTATGTAGGGAAGCAAGGCTGTGCCCAGCATTCATCCAGACAGGCGTAGATAGCAAGAGGGACCAAAGCTGCAGAGAGAGGCATACTGCATCAGAAGAACTTTGAGCTAAGTCTGTTCTGTACCAGTACACATCAGGAGCAGCTTCCAGACACAAGGAAGCTTCAGCAAGTCCCTAGCCCAGATCCTGGATGATGTAAGAGAGAGGAATTATGGGGAGCTCCCATGCTACAGAATTTTTTAAAAGAAATTTAGAAAGGAGTTAGAGGAGGGAAAGTGGGGAGAGATTGAGGATATTGAAAACTACAAAGAAGGTGTGAAATAGGACTCTGGGGTAAATGTCTAAATAATTAGTACCTCAGTTTCCAGGAGCTTTGGCACTGGTCCTTTGGAACCACAAAAATAGCAAATAGTTTTAAATAGAGTGTGACACACAATTAGATTTATAGTTCAGAAGTTCACTCAGGCTGTTAAATTGATTGGTAAAGTGACCAAGAAAATAACAGTCCAATGCAGAGACCACTGTTCCATTGATTGGAGTAATGAAATGATGATAGAAATGTCAGACAGCAGATGAAACTGAGATATCTAGAAAGAAATTATGTTGAAGTGAGTTTTGCAAGGCCACGCTAAGACTGAAAGCTCTTTCTTTGAGCTGCTCACCATACACAATATCTCCATATTTTTAGGTTAAGATTGGATATTAAGGATTCCAGAGGGTTCTCGTTCTTCTGTTAGCCATGCTTTTATTCAACAATGAAGTAATTCAATTCACTGTAACACAAAATAGCGATGTAGGTGTGGACACAGTAACAGGATTTAACACTGGTAACAGGATTTTCTAGGTTTAGATCTCCAAAGTCAAAGCCATATTGAGGTCACCTGAAAACAGGGCTCAACACTTTTCTAAGATGGTCCAGAAAATTGCTTTAAAAATGGTAAGATATCTCAGAATAAAATAAAATTTGAAGTAACTCAACACAGTCTGGAATCCAAGTTTCTTTTAAGTAGTTAATACCAGACCCCAGAATGGTGAAATGTGCTTTTGTTTTTAAAAAATCCAAGAAGCATATACTGTCCTTTGGAGAAGTAGTTGGTAAAACATGGGGTGGTAGAGACAAAGTGAAACAGCTTTTGGAAGCAACAGAAAGGGAGTACTTAGATAATAAAGAAAGACTAGAGTTTTATGAATGTTTTATGGATTTGTGGTTATTTTCAGGATTTGCTATTCTGCTTTTTGTTTATTTGTTGTTTTGATTTTGAAGTAGAAGATCAGGACATGGAACTTTCTCAGAGCAATATCAGCATGGACCACTCAGATAAATTAGCACTCCTGACTCATTGACTCATTTGTCAGAAATGTCAAAAAAGCAGATTGACTTACATGACCCTTTCACTAAGAATGTACACAGACCGTGTCAGTGGGCCTCCCTTTGACAAACATGGGGTGATGGGCATCACTTATTTCTTCTTTTCCTATTCATCTTCATAACCTCAACTGAACTGCTCCTGCCACCATAAAGAAGAAGAATGTTTCAGACTTGTCTTTCCACATGTCAAACAACCATTAAGACAAAGTTCTTATAAAATAAGAAACAAAGAGAATGAAGCTCACCATGTGCCAACTTTGTGCAGAGATGGGCTACCAATATTTCCATGCAGCACTCATGAATTCCTTCAGGCCACCAAACCTCAAAGCAATAAACATGCTGAGCCTCTCCCTTCAAAGCCCTTGCAGTCCTGAGTCCAGCCCAACCTGTAGAGCTCTGGAACCATGGCTTTCAATTTTACTGTGTTGCCAGAACTCTACCTCATATCTTTCCCTGGAGACAAGTTATTTATCTCCAGGAATTCACATTCTTTATCCTCCTGTAGATTGAGTAACACATCTATATTTGTAAATACTTTATTTAGGATTTTGGAGGACACTGAAGAAAAAAGAAGAAAGCATCACTCACTTAATTAACCAAAAGCTAAAGCTTCTGTCCAAACACAGCATGCCATTTTGGTGTCTAGCCAAACAATATCCCTAGTGGGATGCCTGTGATGAACTTGTAAACACAAACGAAGCAAACAGAATCAACACAAGACCTCTGCTAAATTATCCTGTATTGACACTGGAACATCCGGGCCATGAAATATGCAAAAGATGCAAGGTTGAATCAAAGTGCACTCCGTAATTTATACCACACCAACTGAACAGTAACATGTGATTTAATTTACTATATAATTTGCTTGTTCAACAAAGCTGAAAGATAACTCACTTACTGCCACTTTGCTTACAAGTGAGGCGGTAACTGGCCATGTTCTTCCAGCGAATGGTTTTGTTGTTGATGCCAGAGAAAGCTGTTTGAGTGGAAAATACACAAAATTAAGGGTCTGCTGCTATAGTATTTGAGTGCATTCCCTTTGTCCTCATCAACTTTATTTCTGCACAGAGGCAATTATAGCCTTTTGTTTTTCTAACTCGATAAAGTCACTTCGTCTTGCTTGGTGGCACATGACTAGAGGAAAATACATTTCAGCCAAATTTAGAACCATTTGGAACTCACGAGTTGTGAATTTTGAACCAAACTTGAATCTTTCAAAAGCTCATCTGTTCCACAAAGCATGCCAGCACTGCTTCAGCCCTGCAGCCCAGCTGTCCTCTGAGGGTGGAGCTGGGGGTCTTGAAGTTTCCATGCTTCTCCTAATTATCAGACTTGGAGTCCCTTGATGCAAAAGCTCGCATGCCACCTACCTGGCAGGAGGAGAGACTTTCCAAAAGCAAGATCAGAGCTTTAAAGTGGCTTCTGCCCCATTTTAGTGTTTTCTGTGTCTCTTGAATCTAGTTGACTGTTTTGACCCCTAAAGACATTGTGATGCAGATCTGCATTAACCTATACCTGCCAAAGCTCAGAAGTGGCCTCATCTCCAGAGGAGATGCAGTGAGCTTCTCTATGTAGGTTCTCACCAGATCCATTTCTTGCAAGTTCTCTTTCTGTTCCTTGTGCCCTTGCCTCAGGATCTTTTATTTATTTACGCAGCTCACCTTTGCTTCTACACATGAGCTTCTGAGCAGTAACCACTCAAGAGGCATTCAGGGTACTCTTGGCACTGGGCCTGAATAGAGAGAGGAATAAGGCCCGGCCCTGGTTTTGCATGGATCATTTGTGAATTGAACCACTCAATAGCTTCCAGTCACGGGATAACCCACTACTATTATGGACTAATGGACTATATTGGATTACTTTGCTGAATTCGTGCACCTATAATATTTGAATGGCAATGGAATACCCATCTCTGACAAAACTAAACAAAGAAGGGGGATATAAATGAAGGACCATTTTTAGTGAAAAAATATATATCTGTACATGCAAAATAGTTAGCATAGATATACAGGTACTTTCTCTTAGTTCACTGAGAAGAAAGTTTTGAACTAATAGTGTTTAGACAAGAGATCATGTCTGCATCTCGTACTATGAATAACTATTACGAAGACAACAATGTGCAGTGTATTAATTATTGTAACTATCCAACAAACCTGTTTTCAAACTGTCCCATTGCTACATATTTCTCAATAAAATTAATAATAAATACAAATAAATAAAATACAAAAAATAAATAAATAACCCAATGTCACCTCAATCCATACATGCTAGGCAAATGTCGTAAACTGCATCAGCAGCAGTGCAGGGGACTTAATGTATGATACTCAAAGTGGGGACCCTGGAGGATCTTCAGAGAGGACTAGGATGCAGAGGAAGCAGACAGGGAAGGAAGGGTTGTCCTCTCAGCAGAATAAATGAATTCTGCAGCTATGTTTGATGACAGAGTATGGGTGTGAACAGGCAAGACAGTGGTGGTGATGGTGAAGGCAGACAAGAAGAATGGAAGAAAAAAAAGATGGCAAGGAAAGCAAGTGGACTTCTTCTGTAGGAAATACAGCCTCTTTGCTTTTGCTTTTCTTATGGGTCTTCAGGATTTTTTTCCCCAGCCTACCTAGAGAAACCATGTTCATGCTATTCCCTCCACCAAAGATGAGACTGCTTCTCATCTGGCACATAGCTAGTGATCACATTGCAGCCCCCTGCTTCTGGCATCTGCACGCCTGGCTTCTAACCAGAAGCCCTGCTAGCTCCTTTGCTCAGGGGTATGGCCCTCTCCCATGTGTTCTGCCATAGCCTCCTCTATTTTGGGGGTAAAGAAACCACCAAAAAGTAGTTCATGCCCCACACTGGAAGTTATAGAATAGGAATAATATAGGAAGCTTGAGAAGACCTGAAAGAGGAGGCTAATTTGAACTTGAGAAGACAGGGGAGATGGTTCAGTAGACTAACCACTTGCCTGACAATTGCAAGGGCCTGAGTTCAGTCCCCAGCTCTGCAAAAAATATAATAATAATAATAATAATAATAATAATAATAATAATTTGAATTTGATCAGTCTGAAAGGTTTAGGGAAAAATATAGAGAATTAGTAAAGTTAGCAGAAGAGAAGCATTAGGCTGAGAATAAAGCACACAGCTTACTCTGGGACTAGAGAGATGAGGGGGGATTTTGGCAATAAGACCACCTCATTATGCCTGAGTCTGAACTCCGGAGACAATGGTGAGTGATTCAAAAGAGAAGGAAGAGAGCAGAGAGGGGGACACCATGACATTAGGCAGCGGTGCTGCAGCTCAAGTCAGTTGATGTGCTAGGTCCAAGAGTCCTTACCTCACTGTTCTCCACAGAAAGAGCCTGGCTAATGTAAACAGCTAAGGTGGAAGGATGGGCCAGAGCAGAAAGGATTTTGCTCTGAATTGAAACAAAGACTTCAAGGCCCTTCTCCCAGTGATGTATGTGATACAGGGTTGAGGACATCACATGAAGGGCAATTACTGCATTTGTCCTGATGCAACAGATACTGCTGCCACCTCGTCTGACATTCCTTAGCCCCTCTAGTTCCATGGCAGCTACAATCTTTCTGCTTTATTGGCTTGAGATTTGTCCCAGTGCCAAGGTGACTTTCCCTAGATCACACAGGAAGCAACTAGAAAAGGAAGGTGGTATATCCCCAGAGAAGTCCTTACTCATGGGTGCATGTCCCTGTCTCCCGTAACACCAGGACCAAGTCCCAGGTCCCTAGAGAGAAACCATCAAGACAAATCCCCATCTGTCCTCAGTACTCATGTTTTTCAACAGCTCTGAGTGGCTTTTTTACATTATTTCTCAAGTCTTTATAATTTCCTCATTGTTTGTCTCAGGGACTCTTTTCCAAAGAAATCACTTGGGAGCCAGGGAGACAGCTCAGTGGAATAAGCGCTTCCCCAGCAAACGCAAGGGCCTGCCTGAGTTTAATACTGCAAAAAAAAAAAAAAAAAAAAAAAAAAAAAAAAAAAAAAAAAAAAAAAAAAAAAAAAAAAAAAAAAAAAAAAAAAAAAAAATCACTGCCATGCCAACTCTTCTCTGCAGATCTAAACAAGAAGAATCAAGAATAGTGTCAGCAGAAGAAACAGCCTGCACAAAAGTTTGGAGGGGTGAGGGTGAACACAACTGAATCTGACTGAACACTGGGCCGAGGTCTAGGGATTGTGTTTTTCAGGAAGAAGTGCATCATCAAGTATCATGGCTGTGTGTCTTCAGGAAATGACCATGAAGAAACTAAAACCAAAGCATACGGCCAGAGATTCTGTCACAGGATGGTGTGGAGAGCAGGTTACAGTTGAGAATGGAGACCTGGTGACCAAGTGAAGAGTGACAATTGCTTAGAAAGGAGACATGCAAGGTCTCAGAAATGGTAGTAATAGCAATGACAGAGGAAACAGACCGGAGAAAGATTGGGAAGACAATGTTACCCCTTGTTATGATGGCTTAAAGACCTGCTTCTTCCTCTGGAAGATAGGACTGATGTGAAGAGAACACGAGCAATGGCATAGCGAGACTCAAGCCAATGGCCTAATGAACCTACTTGTGATGTGCCTAGGAAACAAATTTCTTTGGCATGAATCAAGCAAAACCAAACATACAGAGCGAGAGGCGCTAAACATGCAATTATAGTTTTCTGAGTATAAAAATTTGTTTGGGTATGTGGCGCACAATCTCTAAAATATAATTACCGAGGAACACAGTTTAATTTGTATCAGTCACAATTTACGGTTTGTCTATGTTTACAGAAATAATTATGGTTTGAAGTTTCTTGCGCCTTCCTTGATGCATAGAAAAAAAATGATTATCAAGCCTGTAGCAGCCGCCGCCTTCCCTGGAATTGGCAGCAACGGGCCCTTTAATCAGGAACAAGATCCTGTAGTGCCAATGCATGTAAATACACAACCTCAGAACAATAGTTAACTTTTCATAATGAGGATGCTGGAAGGAACCTTCTTGAGCTACCGCAGAAGGTGCCCTCCCAGCAGAATGCCAGTAGTGCATGGCTACTAAGTGAAGCAAGCTGCACCCACTCCTACAGAGCTGAGCCACACCCAAACACAGGCTAGTTTCTACCATCAACTTTTTAAAAAATATATGGGCTTTTAATATTTTAAAATTCATGGGTTTTTGTTTTTAAGACTTCATTAGTAGACACTGACCAAATTGACCAGAGGTTTGCTACAGTTAATCATTTCGCAGCAACACTGGATTCTGCTATTCATTTTGCTTTGGATTTTGTTTTTATTCTTTAAACAAAATTTTAAAAAATAAAATAAAATTTTTCTTAAAAAAGCTGTCATGTAACTGGCCTTGATTTATACTTTCTCATCAAAATAATAACGAAGTTGAAGTAAACAGTTTTTAAACAGTTTGTAAAGACCAGCCCACTGCTCAAAGATGAAAAATCTATACAAAGAAATGTATATAATTTTTAGAGAACTTGTTTGGTGTGGCATGAACACCCCTATTTGTATAGGCCACACACATATCTACATAACATATTAGCCCATGAAATCTCCAAAGATATAGTTCATCTTTGCATAAATGACAAGGGAGTTTAGGCAATGGGTTTATATGGCCTTCTATTGAATATATCACTTAGAAACATTTTGATTTTGGAAAATTGTCAAGAACTTCCAGCAAGATGAATTCTGGTAGAGAAGAACCCCCAAATTAGCAGCTTACTTATCACATTGTGAGGCAGCCCTTCTGCCCCCTAAAAGCAATCACTTTTCTGGTCACCCAGCAGGCTGCATAACCTATTCTCTGGAGAGTACCTAATGTTTCATTTTTCACAAGGGTAAGAGTTATTGGAAAGAGATAGAAGGAGGTGTAAATGCACTTACAAGGACATTCAGCTCCAAATACTATTATTATGAGCCATTTAGCACTTCACAGACACAATGCTAGCCCATCACTTTCTTTTGTGATAAATGTGGCCCAAGCATATTTAAAGATGGGAAACACTTTCTTGTAGAATGCTTGTGGAGGAAAGCACTTCCCTGTGAGTAATAGGAGCCAAAGACAAGGTGGGTTGACAAATTAGAAATGCAACAGTCAATAAGAGGCTGAGGCACCTTGATGAGAAGGCAATATTTTGAGCAAAGACTTGTAGGAGAGTGGATTTTGGTAGTGGAGATTCCTGGAGCAAGAGCAGTCCAAGCAGTGGGAAGACCTGAAGGACAATCCTGGGACAGAGACCAACCTAAGAAGATAGAGTAATATTAAGACTAATGAGTCTGGAACATGGCAAATGAGCAAAGAGTATGAAAATAGAGTAGACAGGCAAAGCAATAATCACAAGAAGTCTTAGAAACTATAAGGGAGTTGGCTTTTCTGTGGTTCAAGACAAAGAACCACAAGCAACTTCTTGTGAGTGAGTGCAGGGTCAAAAACAATAGACATAGGAGAAGCTGTACTGTAACATCACAGAACTCAATTGTGCCCCAAATTTTCTGATCAAGAAGATTATGGAGCCACAGAAGAACAGGATCAATGATCTATAGTGTGCCTAAGAAGAGTCATATGGAGAGAAAACTTTCTCTCAGGCTCTCACAGAGAGCAAACTGGTCAAGCAATGGCCTTGACTCATCCACATAGCTGACACAGACAAAAGATCTAGAGGGAGGTCGGGGTTTGCAGGATAAACCCTGAGGGGACATGACTGACCTCATCAGATGCAAAAGTTACATTTTTGTCTTGCTTTATCTTGGTCTTAACCATCGAGCAGAAAAGTATAAAAATGAGGTATACAAAATAAAGCCATAATAATAAGCTGAGCTGTAAATGGCTCTACTCAATAACTTCTTTGGATAACCAACTAATATTGTGGATTGCTGGACTGTGTTGGATTGTTTCACTGAATTCAAGCACCTATAATAACTAAATGATAATAGAATACCCATTGCTCACAGAACTAAACAAAAAAAGGGGGGATACAAAGGAAGAACCATTCTGTGTTTTTATAAACTATACAGTTAGGATAAATATGCAATACTTTTGCATAACTCTGTGAGAAGAAAGATTTGTACTAATAGCATTTGGACAGGATGTCCTATGTACTGTGGATAACCACTAGGCAGATAACAATGTAAAAGTATTAATTATTGAAACTGTACAATAATTCAGCTTTAAAAAAATGATATACAGCTAAATTTTCTTAATTCTTTGATTAGAGGCATCTGTTCTAATAGTGTTTGAAAATAGAATATCATGTATGCACCTTGTGCAATAGAAAAGCACTATGAAAACGATGTGCAATGTATTAATTATTGAATCTGTCCTACTAATTTGATTTGAAACTGTCTCACTGCTATTTGTTCCTCAGTAAAATAAAAAACACCAAGATAAAAAAGAACATAATCTAAGAGGCAAAAATATAGTCACAGAATCCAGTGAAGGGGCAGTTGTGGCAGCCCAGGCAGGAGGAATGGAAAGAGTGGGCCAAGTTGTGGAACAGCAGAAGAAAGAAGACTCATTCTACATGCACATTCTTAACATATAACCAAGAAGACTTCCTGGTGATCTGAGTGGGAGACTAGTGATAAAGCCTCTGAATATTCCAAATTCATTGGGCCTAATGCCAGAGTGATAGAATCACTGTAAACTAAAATGGAGAAGGCTGTCTTGGCAAAGTGGTCAGGGCTGAGGTGGGAACACTAAGCTCGCATTGATGCCCCACGCAGACACTGCAAGTTAGAACTCTAGGCAGCTCTTTTTTTAATTGCTAATTTTTCTCATTTTTAAAGAGAATAAAAAATAGTAAAGATAGAAATGATACAGAATTTCAATAAACAAAATGATATGAATTGAACAATGGTTCTTATACTGTATAATGTTGACTTCAAATTAGTTGTTAAGATTACCAGATATAAGCATCTAAAATTGGTTTAAAAATGTATAAGAAATTAAAAAGGAGAAGAGAGCCAATGAGATAGCCTCGTGGGCTAAATGCCTGCTTAGGCAAGTGAAGGGACTGGTGTTGGATCCTAGTGCTGCTGCCAAGTGCACTGAGCTGGCCACTGAGACACACCTGTAATCCCAGAGCTGGGGAGGCTGAAAACAGGGGGATCACTGCATGTCTGAGCTGCTTAGTGAGACCCTGTACAAAAACAAAACAAAACAAAACAACAACAACACATTAAAATATTTTGACATCTAAAATAAAGGACCCAGGCAAGAAATGGGCAAGAGGAAAGAACAGACACTTCACAGAGGAAGAAGTAGAGATGACTGGCAAAAACATGAATATTTTTGGTCACTAGATGAATGCAAATAAGAAACAATACTGATTTCATCTTTTCATTAGAAAAATGGCAGACATCAAGAAATTAAACAATAACAAATGCTTGTGAGGCTGTGGGGAAGAAGTAATGTCTCTCCATTATTGGTGGGATTGTGAACTAATACGACTATTATGGAAATCAGTACAGAGACTTCTCAAAGAATTTAAGTTAGAAATTCTATATAACTCAGTTACTTCATCCATTCTAGGAACCTTTCCCCCAAATTGCTTAAACAACGTACTACAAGTGTGTGAATATCGATGTTCAGAGCAACACTGCTCATAATAACTAAATTCTGGAAGCAGCTGGTATACCTATCAATAGATGATTGCAAGAAGCAAATGTGTCATTTATGTATAGTAGTATACTCCTGAGCTACAAAGAAGGACAAATTGGAAACCTGTGTAGGGAAATGGATCCACATGGAAAATACAATGCTATGAGAATAAAATAGCCATACAAGCTGAAACCAGATAATGTTCCTCATTTGAGTACGGCAAAGTACAAATGAAGAGAATAATAAAAACTGGATAGAAGATATGGGGACGTAGATCTCCTGAAAGTGGTGTGACGCCCAAGGTACCAAGGGCAAGGGTAGAGGAGTAGCAGAAATGGAAATTAGTGGAATAGAAATATGCCATGTATAGGAACCCAATAATTCAATGAATACAAACATTAGATGCCATAATATTAATAACATCAAAAGGAATGAAAACAAGAACAGGAAAAGTAGAAGAGTGAGGGAAAAAAGAGGATGAAAAGAGGCAATTACAAAAATATATGTTGTTTTATGTACATGTACCCACTCCCTATATAACTATAACTTTGTACTATTGACCAATATTTCATCTGCCTGCCTCCTCTTCCTTTGTAATCACCATAAACTGTTATGGAAATCAGTACAGAGAGTTCTCAAAGAATTTAAGTTAGAAATAGTTTAATACAGTGTGTGAAAACTGCATACACTGTAAAAGTGTACTAATAAAAAATTCTAAAAATAAATACATGCATAATACATCATGCAGCAATAAATGACACACACAAAATAAGCACTGTAAACAAAGAAAATATTATATAAATAATTAAATATACAGTAAGATGTCACTTAGTGTTTAAAAAAGAAATCCTGCCATTTGCATTGATATGTGCAAACTTCAGAGACATCATACCAAGTGAAATAAGTCCAACACAGAAGGAAAAATCTCACACGATGTCACTTATATGAGAATCCTAAAAAAGGTCAAATGCATAGAAACAAGAAGTACACTGGTGATTACAAAGGAAGACGAGGTGGGCAGATGAAACATTGATCAATAGTACAAAGTTATAGTTACATAGGAGAAATAAGTCTGGATATCTAATGTATAATAGGAGTAAAATATTTAATAATATTGCTGTATACTGGAAATAGGGTAATGAAGTAGGTGATAGTTGTTCTCTCTCCTGAGGCCCTAGAATTATTTAAGATGACACATATGTTAATTTGCTCGTGTGCTAAATAATTTCACTATGAATGTTTATCAAAATATTGTGGGTCTTGATCACATTCTGTATGGTAAATATGGACAACAGCAAACTAAGGAGAAAACAAAGCCACTACATTGAGCGAGACAGGACTCAGCATAGCTCAGTGGCATAGGCCCCTGCCTGACAAGTGCAAGATCATGGTATCACATGCCAGTACTGGCCCCAGAACTCTGAATACATTGTGCTAACCCCAAAACTGGGTGTGGTGGAGCAAGCCTGTAATCCCAGCGCTGGGGAGACTGAGACAGGAGGATCAGTATGCATCTGAGCAGCAGAAAAGGTACTGTTCCAAAAGAATAAAAAAATATTAAATTTGGGGAGATAACACTGAAGTAAATGGGAAAAGCAAAGGGCCAAGCAGAAGTCCCAGGAGGTAGAGGTATGTGAATGCCTCAAGGGTATGTGAATGCCAAGGACTGTAAAAGTGGAAGGAGCATTCTCTTGACTATTGCTGAGAGCTTAAGTAGGCGTCTACTGAGAACTGATGACCACCAGATTAGGCTGAACCCTGCAGTCAATGGTGGAGTGGAATGATGGGTAAAAGGATGTACAGCAAGGAAACGGGGGCAGATTCAGCAGTGAAGTTGCAAATTTTCAGGTGGATTTTCGCAAGGGAAGCTGGGAGGAAGAATATGAACCAGAGATCTTATTTTGCTTTTACTTTTAGGATGCATTAATAAAAATAATACTATCAACAAATAGTTTCGATGCTGAAAATGATGGGATAAAGACAGTCCTTACCAATGCAGGCGATAGACACGGGATAGGCACTGGCAGGTGGGGGTAGTGTGCGTGCGCGAAGGCTGGCTACAGAGAAGTCCACCTATGGCACTGTTCAGGAAATCAGCCACAGGATGTTTAGCTGAAAGCCAGGGATCCTATTACTTTCTGGAGTGACCAGTGAAGACCCTAATACATTGCTAGATTTTTTTTTTAACAGTTTAAGATTAAATGTAAGCTTAAAATTAAAGAAGACACACATGACAATAGAAGAGAAAGAAACTCAAGATCTTTAAAAATGATGGTGCTGGGAAATGTATGTCAAAAGCCATTATAATTTCAGAAATTAAAAAATAAAATCATGCTTTCAATCACATATCTTAAAAGCTAACATCATTTCTTGATGCACACAAAGTCTGGAAGCTTTCATTTTTCTCTGCTCTCAAACCACATGTTCCAGTTTCAGTGTACCAGCCTGGAGATGGCACTGGGAAAGGCAGCTTTCGGCAGCTTGTGACAGATGTGAC
>PVKA01001723.1:0-43968 GCA_004027165.1 Ctenomys sociabilis
TTTTTTGGTGGTACCAGGGATCAAACTCAGGACCTTGTGCTTGCCAGGCAAGTGCTTACTCCACTGAGCTATTTCCACAGCCCAAAAATTAGTAATTTAAGGTACGGATATATTATTTGTCATGATTTTGAGACTTGGCTGAATTATTCTTCTGTGGTTTTGCTGGGTCATTTGGAGCATTTTGGTTCTCCTCTGTCTTCACAACTCAAAGTAAACTAAACCAGAATTACCATGATCACAGGTAATTCTTTAAGAAAGTGGAAAGCTGAAGTTAGCAAAGGCTCAGGGCTTATGTTCTGCGATCATATATCCTTACATCTGAGGAGTAAAATCAAAATTCCAGTCCTGTTTTTAGATAGCAGGAAAGTCAAACTTACGTTAAAAGAAAGCAATTATTATGACCTATGAAAATAATCTAGCACAGTCTACCCCCTGTGGACTGTGAATGTTTCATACTCTCTATATGTAAAATATATCCATTGTTTCCCCAAATTCACGCTCTCTTGCTCTGGTCAGGTTCTCATTTGAATCAGGCTGTTCAAACCTAATCTTTGGTTGTAAGGAGACACCTGTGAACCAAAAAGACTGCCAGAACAGTGATGTAGCATGTTTCTAGCTTAGGAAACTAGAAAAAGATGAGGAAATTAAGTCCAAAATAAACAAAAGAAAGAGTCAATAATCAGTGAAATAAAAACAAAATCAACCCAAAAGCTGGTGTTTTGGGAAAAACATAAAAAGTATCCACAGACATCTAGGTTGATTGACTGAGAAAAAAAGAGTTACCAATCTTTATTTACTGCGATACCACTAACATCATGGGTCACATGTTGCTACATTGTCCCATGTAGTTAAGGTTGATATCTGGTATCTGAAGGAAAAACTGTACACATTGGCTAAGAAGGAATTCCATCACAAATCAGTGTGATCCAAGGAGACTCACACACAGTGTTGCACAAGCACAAGTATGTTTTGTTATGGGCAGTAAAATCTTGAGAATCCTTATTTGTAAAGGACTTGCTCTTCATCTCTCTGAGACTCTCCACCATTTCATTAGGAAAGTAGGTGCTGTTTGAAAGCATCTTAAAAGAGATGCAGAAGGAATAGAGATACTATATTACTTCTGATTCTGATTGAGAGTCAGATTCACTGTTTGATATTGGACCAAGTAGTATCCTCCCCACTTAGTTAGAAATTGGATGCATGCTAGAGCCTAGACCCAGGATTATGTGAACAAAAATATGTTAGAGGACCAGGGATGTAGCTCAGGGGCACTGGCGCCTGCCTGGCAAATACGAAGTCCTGAGTTCAATTTCTGGTCCCAAAAAGAAAAAAAGAAAGAAAGAAAGAGAGAAAGAAAAAAAAAAAAAAAATATATATATATATGTTACTAATGGTTTAAAAATCACCAATATTTAGTGTGATAGAGGATATCACCACAGATCCTACAAACAATAAAAATAAAAATAAACTAAGAGGATGGAAAGGCAATCTGGCTTTGACATCTGTTAGCCCATTAATTGCCAAGTGTTAATTGTACTGATCTGGCTGGCTGGGTAGGTGTCGCCTTCCTTCCTCGCCCCTCCATGTGTATCCTTCCTGAAGAAGCATGCTCAGTGAAAGAGGATGAACACTCCCAATAGAGGATGACTACCCCCATACAAGAGGACAGTTTCCTTCTCAAGGGTATACAAGTAGCGCTGCTCTCTGGCTAGAACCTGTAAAAGAATAATAAGAGAAATATTATGAACAACATTTTGCCAGTAAATTTGACAACCTAAGTAAACAGATTTCTAAGTGACACAAACTATCAAAGCTCACTCCAGCAGAAATAAACAATCTGAAAACTTGTATATCTGCTAAAGAAACTGAATTTGTTGATGGGTATGGATAGCTCATGCCTGTAATCCCAGCATCTGGGAGGGTGAGGCAGGAGGATTACTGTGAGTTTGAGGCCAGCAGGGTAACAAAGTAAGTTCAAGGCTAGCCTGAATTGCACAGTAAAGCCCATCTCAAAAAGACAAGAAAAGAAGAAAGAGATTGAATTTGAAATTAAAAACTTTCACAAAGAAAATTTGAAGTCAGATGGCTTCATGGTAAGTAAGCTCATATAAACATTTACAGAAAGTGGAAGTGAGGGCTGGCATGATGGCACATACCTATAATCCCAGCACATGGAAAGCTGAGGCAGAAGACCACTGTGAGTTTAAAGTCAACATGGGCTTTATAGTGAGTTCAAGGCCAGTTTGAACTGCATAGTGAAACCCTACTGCAAAAAGACAAAAAGGTAATCGAAGTTAACCTTTTCAACATGACTGTGGGATCAGCATTACTTGAATATCAAATCAAGGACATGGCAAGCAGAGAAATCTATAGCTCAGTATCCCTTAAGAACTTACTTAAATGTTCATATTTTGTTTTTGTTCTTGGTTTTGTACCAGGGATCAAACTCAGGACCTTGGCACTTGCCAGGCAGGTGTTTTTATGCCTGCTGAGCTATCTCCCAGGCCCAAGAACATACTTAAATATCTTTAACTTTTAAGAAATGATGGGGCTGGGGAGATAGCTCAGTGGAATAAGCACTTCCCTGACAAGTGCAAGGGCCTGAGTTCAATCCCTGGTTCTGCCAAAAAATATATATATATATATATTTTGCCAGGCGTGGTGGCGCATGCCTGTAATCCCAGCACTTGGGAGGCTGAGGCAGGAGGATTGTTGTGAGTTCGAGACCAGCCTGAGCTACAAAGTGAGCTCAAGGCCAGCCTGAACTGCATAGGAAGACCCTGTCTCAAAAAGACAAAAAAAAAAGAAATGATAACTAACAAGTTGAATCCAGCAATACAATAAAAGCTCAATACATGATAATTAATTTAATGTCAAAAAAATCTAAGGTTGGTTTAATATTTTACAAAATAAAAAACTATGATTATTTCAATGGATGCAGAAAAATATGATTCATGTCTTAAAAACAAAGAACCAAACCTCAGCAAACTAGATATAAAAGAAAATTAACAAACAAAACCTACCTATAATCTCAGCAATTGGCATGCTGAGCCAGAAAGATTAATGCAAATTTGAGGCCAGCCTGAGCTACATAATGTGGTCAAGGCCAGCCTGAACTCCCAGACCCTGTCTCAAGAGATCAAAAACAAAGAAAGAAGGAAATGATAAAGTATTTGTAAAAGACCTAAAACCTTCATACTAAAAGACTGAATGTTTTCTTAAGATTGAGAGAAAGCCAAAACTGTCTACAAGTATAGTAATAATATTCTGGAGCCCCTCACCTGTGAGTAAGGTGGGGAAACATAAGGTGCATAGATAAGAAAGAAAACAAAATGTTCTTGATTAGTCAAGAACCTGATTGTGTTTGTAGAATATCCTAAACAGTTCATTAAAAAATGCATGTAGGGGCTGGTGAAATAGCTCAGGAGACTAAGTGCCTGCTTAGGCAAGCCCAGGAATCAGGGTTTGATCCCCAGTACCACATGCTATATTGGCTCTACCCCTGGTGTGCTGAGCCAGCCACTTAGACTGGACACAGTGGCACATGCCTGTAATCCCAGGAGAATCACTGCAAGTCTGAGCTGCATAGTGAGACCCTGTACCAAATACATAAATTTAAAAAATAACAGATTACAGGATACATGAAGTTAATATGCAAAAATCAGTTTTGGTTCTATATCCTCATATTTCATACTAATAGTTATAACTAAAAAAGAAGTATAACAGTACCAAGCATAATAGAATCAAAAAATGGGCTAAGAATGTGGCTCTGTGGTAGAGGTCATGCTGAAGTTCTAGATTTTAATCTTCAGCACTGCCAAACAGCAGTAACATAACACCAAAAACCTGAAATACTGAAGAATTAATACATGTGTAGGCCAGCCAAATAGCTCAGCAGATTAAAGCCCCTGCAAGCAGGCACAGGGTTCAGGGGTTCAATCCCCAGGACTGCTGTGCAAGCCCCCCCCCAACATGTGGAAATGGCAATTGAGACTGGGTGTGGTGGTGTACACCTGTAATCTCAGCTCTTGGGAGGCTATACACAGGCAGATCATTAGGAGTCTGATCTAGTAGTGAGACCCTGAACATCCTGTAGACTCTTTCCTAGAATACAAAACAAAACAAAAAAAATAATACATGTGTAGAAGACCTGGTGCTGAAAATCACAAAACATGGTTGACATAAATTAAAGACCTAAATAAATGAAGACACATAGTATAGTATGTTAGTAAGTCAGAAGATTCAATAATATAGAAATGTTAGTTTTTCTCATAGTAACATGTATACTAAACACAATGTCAGTCAGAGTACAGAGAAAGACAGGAGCAGTGGTAAATGTCTATAATCACTGCTAATCCAGAGGCTGAGGTAGGAGGATTGCTGGTTTGAGGTCCACCAGACTATTTATTTATTTTTATGTATTAGTACAGGGTCTCACTACATACATCAGACTTGTAGTGATCCTTCTTTTTTCAGCCTCCCAAGTGCTGGGATTATAGGTGGGTGCCACCACACCCAGTCTTAGTTGCCTGCTCAGCATGCCCCAGGGGTGGGGCCAGCACAGACTCCTGGACCCTGCATCTGCCTAAGCAGGTGCTTTAGTCTCCTGAGCTGTCTGGCTTGCCCTGCTTCAGACAATTTAGTGACACTATCAAAATAGGAAAAAGGAGTAGAGTTTCAGGGCATAGTGGTGCATGCTTGTAATCCCGGAGGATGAGACATGAGGATAGCTACAAGTTCAAGGCCAACCTGAGTACAGCCTAGACCTTGTCTCAAACCTACCTCCTAAAAAGGAGTGGGTTGGGTACATAGGGAATAGTAGAGCACTTGCTAGGATGTGGTAGGCCTCAGTGCCACAAACCAAAAATCTAGAAGTTCTTTATTAAAAGAATATTGTAAGCTGAATCTTATATATATATGGAAATACAGAAAATATACATTAACCTAGTTGTTTTTTTAAGTACAAATTTTTGAGGAATCACACAACTTGATTTTGACTGACCATGCATAAAATCATGGTAATCAAGAGAATGTGATGGGGCCTGTACTAAATTCATTAATTAGAAAAAAAAAAAAAGAGAGAGGATGTGATGTTAAGAGGATGTGATCAATTGAATAAGGTAGTCTAAAGAGATCTTCATGTTTATGGTCAATCACATTTATGATTTTCAACAAAGATGCCTAGGTAATTTGTTGAACAGGTGGTGAAGGACAGGAATATCCTAATAGGGAAAAGAAGGAAAGACCCTGATACTTGTACTAGATAGAAATGAATGTGAATGGATTATAGCCATAAACTGAGAGCTGAAGCTAGATTCTGGAAGAAAACATAACTTTATTAAAGGCAGGTTTCTTAAAGAGAAACTCAGAAGCATGAAAAAAATAAAGACAATTCCATGAAATTGATGAATTCAGTGTAATCAAATGAGTTTTCTTCTAAAGGCATTGATTGAAAGGCAACAAAGTCACATTACAAATTAGTGTATTTTTTATGATGGATGTGATTTGTACCTTAGTTACCAGTCCATCAACCCAGTATAGTGTAGAACAGAATTTGGAGTTTATGTTCAGAACCTCTCCTCTAATTGTAACTCTGACACTTGTGAAAAGTACTGCTTAGTAAAGTACTTAGTGTTTTGTTATGTTCTCTGAGCCTATTTTCCTTCTATTTCCCAACCGCCCCCTGTTTTGAGATGATAATACTAATGTCTGCTTTTTAGGATTCCTTAGATACAAAATATAAAGTACTGTATCGTTATTTAATGTATTATTTAGAAATGCTGGGGAGATGGCACAGTGGAATAAGCGCTTCCCTGGCAAGTGCAAGGGTCTGAGTTCAATCCCTGGTTCCTCTAAAAAATAACGTATTATTTAGGCATAGTTGACCCTAAATAATTTCTCCTCTTGATAAATAAGTGTGAAAACTTTTCTCTTTTTCATACAAATTAGAGTTATTTCTTAAGGAAAGTAAAAAGTATAATAATAAAACTGATTAGTCTTTAATATACTTTTTGCCTGGAAACTTCCTCCTTGAACTTTCTTAGTTTTAACAAGATTCAGCTATACTCTAAAACATGTAATTATCCTTTGTGAGAAATGAAAGATAGTGAAGTGGTTTATAAGAACATATTAAGCACTTTGAGCTAAAATGAGAATGATTTTATGTCAAATAAGACGAACTATGGCTTCACAAATCCACTTGTCTTTGTACAAAGAAAATGAGTTATTTTAATATCCAAGTGTTTAATATTGAAGATGCATTCATTTTCAATTTAAACTTTCTGTATTATAGAGGTTAGGAACTGAAAAGATCACTGAACCTGAGAGTTAACCTAGGCCCCTTTCACAAAGTCAAATTAAGAGTTTGGGGGATCAGAAAACAGAAAATACTTTATCTTTTCTATTTTTAACAAAAAGACATATAAAATTTTATGTAATAAAATTAAAATATAATTTTTTTCTCATTTTAAATTGATGGAATATGAGATAGAGAGGAGACATGGGAAATTGTCATTTTTCTTTTTGTCCTTCTTGTATCACTTTTTGATCCAACTAGATAAGAAAGATACTAAGACATTAAGGATGGTATAACTGAGTTGGAAAGAGATTTATAAACTGGTTCTGCAATTTTTGCAGTGACCATTAGCATTTCTATACAAACTACCTCAGTCTTAATCTTTTGAGACAGGGTCTCTACTATGTAGCCCAGCTTGGTGTGGAATTCATAGTGATCTTCCTGCCACAACCTCTGGACTGTTGGGATAAGAACATGTGCCACCATACCCAGTTGGCCTAAATCTTTTAGATTCGAGTAATACTCTTGTTTATTGTCCATATTCATTGAGTTTTTTTACATTAGCAGCTAGCCATTATTTTATTTTGTTCTTTCCAACCTTACAATAACTTTAAAAGAGACTACCTTTATGTGTATAACATCACTTCTTAAACTGCTTACTGTAGGCCAGATACATGCATAAGCCAAAATTGCCCAATTCCTTGTCAATTTCTGTGACATGGGATTTTCTTATTCATGGCTTTTGTTGTGCCATAGAAAAAGTAGTTTCCAATTATGAAAATGCCAGGGTTAGGGTTGCTGTTTCTTGATAGAGTACCTCTCTGATCTTCAGCACTACTACCCTACCCCTACCAAAAAAAAAAAAAAGAAAGAAAGAAAAAAGAAAAAGAAAAAGAGAGTAGAAAGGTGGAAGGAAGTCCCAAGAATTTTTCTTGAATCTTGTGATATATTCATAGTATCTACTGATGTTGCCAAAATATAAACCTTGAAATTGGAGCCTTTGGTGAAGGCCTAGGTTCAATCCTCAGCACTACCACTGTTACAAAAAAAAAAAGAAAAAGAAAGAAAAAGAGAGGAAAAAAAAAGGAAGGAAGGAAGGAAGGAGGGCAGTTAGGAAGGAACACAGTGTGTCCCAAGGATTTTTCTTGAATCAGTCTTATGATGTATTTATAGTATGTACTACTGTTGCCAAAATGTAAACATTGAGATTGGAGACCTTGTCTTTCTGTCTTCCATAATACTTTGCACAAAGTAGAAAATTAATATTTACTAAAAGCAAAGCTATCATTTTAGTATTCCCTGAATAGAAAAAGAAGAGGAATTGACATTCTTGATTGTTAGAAACAGCATAGATTTAGAATTGCGATCGTCAGTTTTTTTGAAGGCAACATCATACAGAAAAATGAAAATCCACTTTGAAACATTAGAAATTGCTGTTTGAACCAAAGTGTATGTCACCCACCTCTTCATACTTTTGTTCATCACACTGTTGTACAACCTAGTTTATTTAGTACTGCCACCCAGAGATGCTCTTTCATACCTCAGGTATTAGGTGTCCCTGGGAAGCATCAGCCAATCTTTCTCCTGTCATTTTCTCTTTATAATCTGTTTGAGGTCTTGAGACCTCCAGCCCATTACTTTCACTTACTTACAGACAAGATGATTTGCTTTTATATAAAATCATCATAGGGTTCTGATGTACCTAAGGTCCCACGACTACTTCAGTTCTCCATATTTCAGATAACAAACTGATATATGTGGCACATCGTAATGACCAGCAATCTATATGTTCAAAGCAAGAGCAGTGTTGAAATGTGATTGTGTGTAAGTCAGCCTTGCCTGGCTGTCTTTATTAGCAAAACAGAGAAAATTATTATCCACCCTTGCAGCCTAATAGAATTTGTTGCGAGTATAAAGTTAAATAAAGATTTGTAAGCTACCAGACTTCTGTGACTTTAAGATAGTATGGGAATTACATTTTTAGAAATCAGTGCCACTGAGAAATGGCTGCAATAAAATAAAATATTTACACTATCATTATCTTTTCAATGTCTTCATTTCTTTATCAGGAGTAGCTTCTGGGCAGGCCAAATACTCAGCATATGGCCAATCATTACAAGTCTGATATAGTAGTGCGACCTTATTCACCCTGTATACCCTTCCCTTTAACAAAAAAAAAAGTAGCTTCTTTATAGACATTAAAGCCATTTTGAAGAACTTGGGACAAATGTTGCCAGCTTCAAGTTCTTTCTTTATTCCCTAAATTAAAAGTGATACAAGCTCTAATTGCAGATAATTTGTAACTTTTGGATGAATAAATGAAAATAGTTGTCTTATTTTTGAATTCTTTTCATTTTGCCTTCAATTTCTGAGTAAAACATCTAGATGTGAAATGTGTTACAATAAGGAAGGAGTCATTCAGATTTTAATATGCCTGAAATTATGTAGGAATCTTATTAAAAAATAAAAACAGCAACAAAGGAACACCCTTGCCTCTCCCTTGGATGCTCTGAGTCTAGTAAGTTGTCCTATTTGTGTCATCTATATTGTTCTTCCTTTAGTTTCTTGCATTTTGTGTAACTCCTCCCACAATAGTTTTTTCACATGATGTTTCCTTTTCCTGAATGTGATGTTTCCTTTTCCTGAATGTGATGTTTCCTTTGCCTGTGTAATGTGTAAATGTCAGATTTGAACTTTATGCAATTCTAAGGAAATCTTTCCCTGGGCCCTCTGACAATATAAGTTTTCTCTCAGCACTCAATGCCCCATTGTACTATTCATTGTAAGTTTAGCTTTGCATTTATTTGTATGACTATTTACATAATGATTTTCTTGCTATACTGGAAGCTATATAAAGGTAAAAACTGTATTCCTAAGGGCTATGATAGTTCTTCATAGAACACAGTTCGTGCTTAATGAGTAAAGTGGGTGGATGAATAATTATCTACAAACAACTTTTTGACAAGCATTGAATCAGGAATTCTTGATCTTTGCATTCTATTTCTATCTTCTAATTTAAGGGCCAGCGGTATAGCTCAGCGGACTAAGCGCTTGCTTAGGTAAGCGCAGGGACCAGTGTTCGATCCTTGGTTCCCCAAGCCGCGCCGGCCCCGCCTTTGGGTGCGCTGAGCCGGATGCAATCCGGGCGTGGTGGCGCGTGCCTGTAATACCAGCACATGGGAGGCAAAAAGCAGGAAGATCACTATGAATGTGGGCACCAAAAAAAAAAAAAAAAAAAAAGCAAAAAAAAAAAAAGGGGGTATCTATCTTCTAATTTATCTTTTAACTTTAGTATGTCTACTCAAGTGTCTGTACAGCTGAGTGCAGGCCTATCTTGTTGAGCATTTAAATATCAAATGAGAAGCATGAAGGTACTTTGAAAAATAGGCGCTATTCAGATATAAACTTGCATTAAATAGTTATTGATATAGGTGTTCTAAGATGAAACATACATGGACTTAAAAAAAACATTTTATGCCAGAAACTATTTTAAGACAAAATTTCATTGCTTGTTGTGGTATATTTGACTACTTGCTTATCTTAGAAATATTATTCTTATTGTCTATTGTTTAGGGTAGGGAATATCATTTATTTTCACTTACGAAATATGTATGAACCTAAATGACCAAAGCTGGCCTTTAAATTTTTTTAAAAATATATTTAGTACAGGATTTACAGGGTCTCATTACACACATTGGACTCTTCATGATCCCTCTGTCATCAGCTTCCCAAGCACGGGGATTACAGGGGCGTGCCACCACATCGGTTGCTGTCTCAGCCCAGCCTGGAGGTATGGCTGCCACAGCACACAGGGATCAAACCCCGGCTCCTGCGTCTGCCTGAGCAGGTGCTTCAATCCACTAAGCTATCTGGCCGGCCCTTAGAAATCTTTTTTATAGGCTAGCAAGCTCTATATCTTTGATGCAAACTCCATCTCTTACAGATGGCTCATCTATGTATTCATAACTATTACTTTCATCCTGTGGGGCATAAAGAAATTCTGTATGTTACTTTAACTCTGGATAAAATGGAAGCGCCAGGGAGATAGCTCAGTGGAAAAAGTGCTTGCCAGGCAAGCATAAGGTCCTGAGTTCAATCCCTAGTACCACTGGAAAAAAAAAAAAAGAAAAAGATTAATGGATAAAATGGAATAGGAAAATAGTTAAATGAATTGAGATGAGTACTTTGTTATTTTTAAGAATAAGGCAAGATGCTTTTAATTTTAAAAACAAACCCATCATTCCATAATTTTTTGCCACTACATTATTAAAATATATTTCTCTTCCTCTGCTTTCTGTTCCCAAATCTCCCTAGCTTCATACATTTTTATTCTTCTGGTTTTTTCTTTGTTTGTTTGTTTTTATTTTTAACTTCAACAATCTGGGTTTCAGGGGGATAAAAAGCTGGCACTTAATCAAGAACATGATCTCATTGCTTTCAATGGCTTAGAAAAGAAACATTTTAAGGCATTTGAAAGATTTCACTTTGGAAAGTAGGTACTGCATAACTAAGTGTGTTTGGTTCCCAGCAGAGCCTTGAGTAATCTCTTTCCAGCCATCCTTGTTTTTATTTTTTCTTTTCTACTTCCTGTTCAGTGAGCAGTAGCCCAAGTTTTACAAAATCCATCAAGACTTTGCTTTTGGCTGTCTTAGTAGAATATTGTTTTCTATCCTTTCATTCTTTTTCATAATACTTTTGTATTTTTGTATTGTAGTTGTGCCAAGGCAGAGAGACAGAACATCTGACTTACAGTTCTCTCCTGCTACATAAGACCCCCAGCCCTTCCAGAACCCTCCTAAGTATTTCCTTGAATGGAACAAAACATGATTCAGGAACAGAAGTGAATATTACCTTGCAGCCATCTCAGGCTGTCCATCCACCCTAAGGTTATGCTAATGAGGATGGTACCTCATTACTGCCACCACTGTTGGGTCCTCTGTAAGGGTTGTAACAGCGTTGGGGATGATGCTGCAGTGCTTTAGAGCTGCTGGCCTTCAAAGAGGAGGGATGAATTAGAAAGCCCCTGGCCTCCTCTATCCATACTACCCTTTGTTCCTAAGTCCCAGAGGGGCAGTTGGTGCTCTTAGTTTCACAGTTTTCTCTGGAAAAGGTTTATCTTTTGGATCTACCCTTTACTTCTTGTGGGCCCACAACTAGTTCAAAGAAGTTGGAAAAGGAAACAATGCTTTTTCTTCCATTGCCCTTACTTCATCTCATTCTCCTCTGTTTTCCCCTATACCACTCCCCTAGGGTCCCTGTGAGATCTTCAGCATCCTTGAACTATAACACGTGTGTGGAAGGGGAGGTCACTGCCACACTATTTCTAATAGTTGCTGAAATCCTAATCATACTTGAAACCAGATCAGCTAACTTGTTACATATAAAAAAAAACAAGGTTTGAGTAGATATCCATTACCTGCTGCAGAATTCAAAATATCCAATAAAAAGTCTACTTTGTCTTCATCCTTCATTTACCAGCTCCCATAATTCAAACCCTGTACCCTTCTTGTCCTTTTATTTGGAGTCTATTTCATAAGATATATGGAATTTCCTTATTTTTTTATGACTGTGTCAATATGTTCATAAAATAACTTATTGATGTAGTCCCCCTAAGTAGGTTATTTCTGATCTTTTGCTTTTAACAAATAGGACTACAAGGCCTGGCCAAATAGCACAGCAGATTAAAGTGCCTGCAAGCAGGCGCAGGGGCTGAGGGTTCGATCCCCACCCCTGCCACGCTGGCCCCTCACCCCAGGTGCACTGAGACAGCGATTGAGATTGGGCGTGGTGGTGCACACCTGTAATCCCAGCACTTCGGAGGCTGTAAACAGGAGAATCACTATAAGTCCAATCTAGTAGTGAGACCCTGAACACCTTGTAGATCCTTCCTAAAATACAGAAAAAATAAATTAATTTTTTAAAAAATAGGGCTACAAAGAATAACTTTGAATGTAAGTTATTTAGCTTCTGTATAATTATGTCTGTAGAGTCAGTCTCTAGAACTGAAACTGTAGGGTTAAAGGTGTGGATTCCAGTTTGGATCCTGCCATCTCTATAGTGACTAAACTGAAGGGTTTGAATTTCTTGTTATTTGTCATGTATACTCTATACTTTTCCTTTTGGGGAACTAGCTTTATCACCATGCGATTTTATTTGATTGTTCAGGCAACACAGACCAGGTATGAGGAAAAAAATGTAGAGGAGATAAAATTTCCTCATCTGTGCTCTTAGAATCTCTGGTTGAACCTAATTAATTGACAGAAAACAGATTATCAGCAGAAAAACTGAGACAGGAAGATCACTACGAAGTGCTGGTATTACAGGCATGCGCCACTATGTCTGGTTTCAGTGGCCAGCTCAGCATGAGGCAATCACGACATGCAGTACCGGGGATCGAATTCGAATTCTTGCACTTGCCAGGCAGGTGCTTAGATGGTTGAGCTATCTCCCCAGGCATAATGTACACATTTTATTTAGTAATTTTTTCATGGGAGCCTCATAAGAAAAATCAAGATCCTGAGAAGCAGACACGGCCAAAACCTTATATACTGAGTTGGGCAAATAGTAATGAATTGTGAACATATTACAAGACAAAGAACTCTGTAATAGGTCAGTTGAAAAATGCTGGGCAGATAGGGGTTGGTTTAACAAGGTTTATTTGTATAGATTTCTCTTATCCTGTAATCTCTGTCTGTGGTGATAAGAACATCTTCTTTCTTCCTGGTACAAGAAGGACATCTTTCTCCTGGGAGTTTTATCTCCTGCTTTCAAGGAAGAAAACAGAAAGTCAGAGTGCCGTTTTGCATGTGCTAGTTTTCAAGTGCCTTTAACTCAAAGTAATTAATATGTCAAAGCAGTGTATTTTGGGGTAGCATGCTCTAAACTCCATCAACACTTTTCTTAGACACATAAATATAGAAAATTGCTTCCCTGTTATGAGACAAACCACAATATAAGCTCAGTGATAGTTACTGATACCTTGTTTTGTTGTAACTTAGAGGACATGCCCTGGGTAAGTATATTGTTGGAGGAATTACAAATTCTTGTGATAGATGCTGCAATTATTTTTTTATTTTTATGTATTTGGCATAGGGTCTCACTATGCAGCTCAGACTCATAGTGATCCTCTCATTTTCAGCCTCCTCAGGGCTGGGATTACAGACGTGATCTTGGTAGCCGGCTCAGCATGCCCAAGGGCAGAGCCAGTGTGGTATGTAGTGATGGGTATCAAACCCCAGTCCTTGGGGCTGGGGAGATGGCTCAGTGGAATAAGTGCTTCCCTGGCAAGCACAAGGGCCTGAGTTCAATCCCCAGTTCTGCCAAAAAAAAAAAAAAAAAAAAAAAAAGATATATCAAACCCCAGTCCTTGCACTTGCCTAAGCAGGCATTTAGTCTGCTGAGCTATCTCGCTGGCCCTTAATCTTATTATTATTATTTTTTAATGAAAGAATTCCTCAAGCTGAGTGGGTGACACATTCCTGTAATCCTGGCACTCTGGGAGGCTGGTCAGCAGACTGCAGATTTGAAACCAGGCTAGGTAATTTAGCAACTTGATGGGACACAGTCTCAAAATAAAAAAATAAAAAACTGAGGATGTAGTTCAGTGTGAAGGCCTTGTGTTCAATCCCCAGTACTGGGGCATTAGATGGGTCATGAAGACTTCAACATTTGTGTTCATACTCCCAACTTTTAATTACTATGTGCGTCAATAACATGCATCCACAAGCTTGATCTAAATCCCTATCAAAAACCAAACTAGGATTGTTTGGTTTAAGCATATTAATTGATTTTATGTTTTGAGTGTAGAATTGGACAAATACTAATTGCATGAAATTGTTAATGAGCTGAGCAGAGGATTTTGGTTTCATAGATGGAAAAAGGACTGAAGGAGGCATATATAACAAAATGAAAAGTAAATTGGTCATTTCAGACTTATTCCTTGTGAGGCAAAGACAGGGAAACAGAATAATTGCTTGACAACAAGCTACTTGAGGCCAACGAGATACCTCAGCAATCCAAAATGCCTACTTAGGCAAGCTTAGGCAAAGCTCATGGACTAGGGTTCAATTCCCCATACCACATGCCACACTGGGTTGAGCTGGCCACACACACACACGCACGCACGCACGCACGCATGCATGCACGCACACACATGCACGCACACGTACACAAGCTAGTTTAGATTACCTTTTTTGGTGTAAGGATTAAAGTACTACAGAAGAAAATTAGCTATGCTAGTTGGAACTAGCATATTTGGGAAATTTGGCTATTTATCTTTTAAAGTCTCATGTTTCAGGTCAGATAAACAACTTAGTTTCATTTTGGTGATATGGAAATTTAGAGTGAGTGACTATTTCTATTTTTAGTCTGAAATTTTGGGGCCCACTTCAGGAGTTTAATTGTAATGACCTTTTATAATTTTTATTATAAAACTGCCAGTTTATGCTCTTTACTGTTGTATATACAAAAGCAGCTCCTTGGTCTGTTTCTTTAGCTTTACTTTCTCACACATTCTGGTTTCTCATCACCTGTTGTCATCTTAATACTGTTTTTAGATATTCCACTGATTTCAAAATAATCCAAATCTGCATGTCATCATAATCTATCTTCTTGAATATTTATTTGGAGTTCCCTTTACCCCACTTGCTCCCTTCATTTTGTTTTATTTTTTTCTTTTAAAAATTTTATTAGTATATGCTTACAGTATATAGTAATTACATTCATTGTGAGGAACTGGTATATGTACATAACACATCTGTATTCTTTTTACCTCCTCTCTGCCTCCCCTCCCTGCATCAGTAAATCCCATCATGTTTGGAAATGGATTTTCCTGTTTGTTTCCTATTTTATTTTATTTTACTCTTTAAATTATTTATATTTTGGGTTTTTTTGTATGAAAGAAATCATGTGAGCTTGTGTGTCTGATTTATCTTGTTTCGGCTGATCACAAGAAATGCTTACCGAGGCCAAGAGCTGATACAAGTAAGCTTTATTGCTATTGGATGACACTCAATTCTAGTCAGTTAGAAATGCCGACCCTCAGAGAACTTTGTACTGAATTTTTATACATTGATAAGTAACCATGGCTTTCTCTTTAGAGTTTTACAAGAATGTCACAAGGTTTACATTTCCCATGGGTTAGTCAGTCAAACAGGATGTGATTAAATTTTAGCTTACCCCACAGTTTGTTCTGTTTGTTTCCCTCTGTTAACAGCTTGTCCTTTGTAGCTTTTATGGTTGCCAAAGTAGGAGGAACTTTAGGTAACTTCTAAAATGGAGTTCAGAAACAGAATGGAGTCACATTAGCCATGTCAATGAATTCTACATAGAACTCATTTATACTTAGTGGTATTCCATTGTTTATAAATATCACCTTTTCTTTATGTATTCTCTTAATTTGGAGATAGCTTAGCAGTATAAGCGCCTGCCTGGCAAGCACAGGGACCCAAGTCTGATCCCTGGTACCACATGCCAGGCTGGCCCTGGAATCCTGAATGCACCGGGCTGGCCACTAAAACTGAGTGTGGTGGTACACACCTGTAATCCCAGCACTGTGGGGGCTGAAAAAGGAAGATCACTAACCCAAGCTGTGTAGTGAGACCCTGTACCAAATAAAAATATTTTTTAAAAATTAAAAAAGGTGAAGGTGGTAGGAAAGGGCAGATTGAAAAACAAGATTTGAAAAATAAAAGAGAAAAAGAAAAGTGAGATATTTATTTTAGTTTTCATTATTTTGAGAAAGGGACTCTATATATTATTCAGGCAACCTTTGAATTCACTGTGTACCTCAGATGGGTCTCAAATTCAATGCACTCCTCCTGCCTCAGCTTGCCAAGCGCTGGAATTTCAAGTGTATACTACTACACTCACCTAAGGATCTTATTAAGGAGTAAAAGAAAGTCAATAAAATTAGATAAAAGTAGCAGAAAAGAACAAAAAATTAAAGAAGAAAATATATAAACCCCAAAAAACAAATGCAAAAAAAAAAAGGAAAGTGAATCCCCTAAAATTCCTGTGTTTGTGAATAGTTCTTTTCTGAGGGTATTCAGTATTGTAATCTACCACATATGGGAGTGGGGTAGTCAGTCACTATGAGGATTTGTTTTGTTTCCATATTTGCATTTTTGTATGTGAATATTGAACCCTGCCCTGCCTTTCTTGCTGGGCATACTGATCAATACTGTCCACACTAGGGCTATGTTCACTTGGCATGTGTGTCACTTTGTGTGCCCCAAGTCACAGCTTTATCTGACTTGCTTTACAGTCTGTAGTTCTGCTCCAGAGGCCCTTTTATTTGTACACCCTCAGCTGTGGCACCCTTCCAGGTCGAGGCAAACCCCTAATTATGTTGGCAAATAGGGAAAGCAATTAGACCTCTAGACTGCTTGGGATATACACAGTGGGGTGGAGTGGGCTTCATACCCAGCCCTCTTCCAAAAGAACTCAAAACCAACCTGTCTTTTCACCATGAAGGGCAAGGGACCTCTGTGTCCTTTTCAGCCAGAGCTTAAGCTACTAAGGTGGGCTATATGTAGCCTACACCTTCTCCATAACTGATCGTTTTATACCCAGTCACTTTGGTAGGTATGGTGCCTCCAGAAATGTGATTGTTCTAGCTGAGCCTTAGACAACTATTCTCTTCTCAAAATGTGTCCTGATGAAGCCCTCTCAAATATGGCAGGCACTGTACCAAGTTTCATTTGCATCCCTAGACTGCCATGTAGAGGAGTCATTTTCAGAGCAAAACTCCATACCGTATTTTGCAGTTTTGATTAACTGGGCTTTTATTGGAGCTAGCACTGCCAGCCTGGTCTATTGCTTCTCCCTGATCTGCTTGCCTTGTGTTAATAGTCCATCCCATACCACAGGAACTGGGGTTAGCATTCTAGCCTATTTCATTCATTTCTCTATTTTGTGGTCAGTTTCTTCAGCTTCTCTATAGTTTCTAGTTTTCCTGTAAGCTCCCTTCTGATTTTTTTTTTTTTTTTTTCCTTCTTCACAAAGCTATTGTTTTCCTGGTATCTCAGATTCAGGTTTCAAGAGATTATATTTTCTTAGCCAAGTATAATTTGGTTTTGTGAGACAGGTTCTCAGTGTACTTGACGCTGGCCTCAGACTCATTCTATACCCTAGGTTGGCTTTGAATTTGAGATCCATCTACCTCCTCATCCAGCTGATCCTTCACCCTTTGTTTTCTAGCCACAACATAATTATGAAATCTTAATATCACATTTCTACTCATGATATCTCTAATATCACATTCTATCCTATGACTCAAAAATACATTTTATGAAATTTGGAAATGTGGCCTGTTACAATTATTATAGCTAGGTGGAGGAAATACCAATATTATGTTCTCTGTGTGATCTCTCTAAAGCTCTTTCAACATGATTGTGGCCATTTGTAAAGTAAACCTTGGTTAAAAACATTTTTCTGTCAGAAATCATAAATGGTGTTCTTTTAATGTGGTTCTGCAAGGGACTGTAAAATGAGTTAATAGCTTGAGCCAAAGTCTGCAAGCCTTATATTATGGTTCCCAATGGAGCACACACTCTTACCTGATGATCTTTTTTTATGTAAAACAATGCTGCTAAGTCCCTGGTTGCCCAGGCTGGGCTCAATTTGTGATCCCTTTGCCTCAGCTGGGATTACAGGTATGTGCCACCTGGCTACCTGTGTGCTTATATAGTCAGAAAATGAAAGTCACAAGTCAGTACATTTGTGGGAACATTGGGTAAGCAACTGCAGCAAGGTGGGAACATCTCTGAATTTGCAGGTATTATAATGTTCTTAGCTTTGGGGCTGGTGCAGACCAGGTATGAGCCAAGCTTAAGGATATATTTAGAGAGTGTTAGGTAGGATGTCAGATCTGATACAGAAATGTATAGTAAGTTAAAGGTGGCTAAATATAGCTCAAGATAACTTGGGCTGTTGATCTAAAAAATTTGGTCTCCACAATCACCATATTCTAGTCAGCCAAGGTCAGTACGCAGGATCTTTAATATAGATGTGATTTCCTCAGGGAACTTCAGTTCTCAGTGTCCTCTAATACATTTGTATTCTTTATTTCATTCTTCAGAAAATCTTCCTGCAAAGGAGTGTGTAGTTGCTGCTCTTCTCTACCTCTTTTCAGAGACCTCCACTAACCTTGTTCCCAGTTCATTAAACGTGATTACTCTAAATCTTTTGGGAGAAAAAAGTAATTCCTTCAGAGTACTTAGACACTACTGCCTTTGATGCTTTTTCCCAATAGCCATTTGCTCATAGTTCAAGTAATTAAAAGGTATGTTAGAGGCACTGTGGAAAACTGAGTGTTGGAAAGAAATTTAGGGCATTGAGCCCTACTGCAGGCAGTAGCTGGACTTGGCGTGCAGCCTTGTCCAGGTAGTTCTTGGCTGAGGACTACCTGACTTGCTCTGGGTTGTGTAAGCGCACACCTTTTTTAAAAAATCATAGCTTGGTCTCCCAATAAATCCCCCACAAGAAAGCAGGTGCTCTTATTACAAGGGGTGTGTGTGTGTGTGTGTGTTCATGTTCATATAGATAGTGAAGTGTTTCTTTAGTGATTTTACATTCCTTAATACGCTTTTTCTATAGTATGCAGTAATTTCTTAGCAAGGTTGATGGTTGGAACTTATAAGGGAAGAGGGCAGTGGACTTTACATTTGTGGATACCTTCTTGAGGACCTGTTTTTGTCATGTCTTGTTTAGTCCTTTTTCTTTTTTATTTTTTTAGGTAGGGTCTCCCTCTGCTGTTGATAGTTGAACTCACAATGTGCCCCAGGCTGGCTTTGACTTAACAGCAATCACCTGCCTCAGTCTCCTAAATTTTGGGATTACAGGCATGCACCACTCTGCCTGGTTTGTTTGGGCGTTGTAGTGTTTTTGTACTTACTATTGTTAGGCTTCCTAGAAGAGGAAATCTGTGCTTAGGAAGATTAAGAAATTTATCCAAAACTAAACTGCTAACAGGGGGGAAGCTCAGGTTTCAAACACCAAAATCTTGCTCCAAATTTCAGGAAAGAGCCTAAAAATAGCTAAAAGAAACTGACCCCAAGGTTTAGAGCTAATCTAAACAGTTAAACTTAACACACACACACACACACACACACACACACACAGTGACACACAGGAACAAAAGATAAAAGTTAAAATTTGAGAGAGAGGGATCTTTTGTGGGAGGGCATGGGGACATGGTAGATTAGGTGACAGCTCCTCTCTAACCTTCAGGCTAAATTTATGAAAAATTAGAAAAGCAGAGTAACCAGTTTGCTTTGAATGTAGTTTCCTGTGAACCAGTTAAATAGCTAATATCCCTTAAATCATAAAGCCATCTGTTTAAAACAAATCCTGATGCTTTATCTGTATAAGGTATATACAAAGAAAAGTGTAAGGTGAAGACAGAAATGTCTTGGCTGGTTCTGGTGAGGTGATACAGACACACCTGTAATGCCAGCACTTGTGAGACAAAGCAAGAGAATCACTACCTAGTGAGTTCAAGGCCAGCCTAGACTATGCAGCAAGACCCTGTCTCCAAAAAAAAGGAAGAAAGAAAGAGAGAGAGAGAGACAGACACAGACAGAGAGAGAGACAGAGAGAGAGATGAGCGAAAGGGGGAAGGAGAAGGAGAGAAAAAGGGGAGGGAGAGAGGAAGAGACTGGACCACCAGCCACATTGGCATTTTCCACTTCCTGAACTTTTTTTTCTTTTGCTTATTTCCAATAAACTACACATTCTCCTAACTCCCAACTTTTTACTTCCTGCAACTTTATTGTTTAATTTAAAGAGACAAAGACCTTGAGTTTTTATAAAATGGACTGTTTCGTTGTTCCCTCTTTTTCTTGGTTTTACATTTTAAAGAGATTATTTTGTTAACTATGTATAAAAAGAATGTAGTCAGAGGAAGGGCAGTTGTATCAATACAACAGAAAAAGAAGGTCTCAAGTAAAATAGAAGCAGTAGTGATGTGTTCTCAGGAGAGATTCCAGAGTCTTGTGTAAGAAGAGCAAGAACTGCAAGTTGTATGAAGGTGGTAAAGAAAAAGCAACTAAAGTTTTTGGAGTTATCGTAGTGGAGGTGTGCTCAGAGTGAGTGAGTTCATGGTAGCAGAAATGAGAAAGTGGCACGAGCAGGGAGAAAAATGGCAAGGTGAACAGGGAGACAGGACTATGGATAAATTGTGTTTTAAACTTGAAAATGTTAGGGCAGCATTTTAAAGTAATCAAGACCTGATGTATTGCCTCATTTCATTTGTCTATTTAAATCTAACTTCTTCATAAGACTTTCTCTGAGCACACTATTTAAAACTAATCCTACTCCCTCACAGTCTTTCCTAACTTTATTTTTCTTTTTATACTGATTATGATCTTAATACTGTATCTGTGGACTTTTTTGGCCTGTCTTTTACTACAAGAATGTAAGCTTTATGTGAGCAGGGATTGTGTTCCTAACCAAGTGCTTAGTGTATAATAGGTACTCAGTGACTATTTGATAAATGAATACAAGATCCTGGAGGATTTGAGGCATTAAAAAGGTGTCATTACAAGCTGGGCATGGTGGTGCACACCTTTATTTCATTCTACACTTGAGACTGAGGCAGGAGAATTGCTGTGAATTCCAGTTTAGCTTAGATTACATAGTTCAGGGATAGCTGAGCTGTACAGGAGACCCTGTCTCTAAAAGCAAAACAAAAACAAACAAAAAAGTGCCATTATGAAAAGATGATGCCAACTACCAAGTTTTCTTATAGTTTAGATAATATATTAATAAATTCTATTGTCTTGTCTTTTATAGAAAATCCTTCCTTATCTGTGAAAGACTTTGTTTGCACATTTTTATCAATTCTAAACTTAATATCAGAGCCTTCAACAACATTTAATAGACCTTAAGTTTCTGAAGGTAAATCAGTGCATGTGTTAAGTTGGGAATAAGGTTTCCAGTTTCAGGTGTTTCTACTGAATGAGGTCCATTTCGTCTGCCATACTTGCAGAAGGAAAGAGTTTATTCACAATATTGCCAGACATGGACCTGAGACTCAAATCTACCTCTCCAAGGACAGGATTAGAAATGTCTATGGGGTAAAGAAGCAGAATGACTTAAGGTATACAAAAAGTGGTCTGCACTTGTGTAGTCAGTCTTCATAGCTCTCTTAAATGCACTATTCATGATGCTGTTAACATGACCCTAGGGTGGACTTTCTGGCCTGCTGACATTAAAAGGTCACCTCTCAGTACAGGCCCAGTTGAAGAGTTGGTGGTTTTGGCAAAAATGGCCTTCACATTCCTGTAATCAAAACACACATGGTAGAGGGAGACTTATTAATATAATTAAGTACAAGTAGTGGTGAAGAAGTTAATTTTGTATAAATTTGAGTTCATTGTCTCATAAAGTTGAAGAATAAAATCATGAATAACAGGAGGCATTTAAAAGAGTGCTTGTTAGAAAAGAAAATAATAATGAAGAAAAGCTCTTGGTGGGTACACATCAAGAGAGAAGAGAGGGCTAGCAACATAGCTCCATGGACTAAGCACCTGCCTAGATAAGCGCAGGGACTGGAGGTATGATCCCTGGCACCACATGCCGCTGGTCCTGCCCCCAGGTACACGGCGACTGGGACTGGGCATGGTGGCACGTGCCTGTAATCCCAGCCCTTGGGAGGCTGAAAACAGGAAGATTACTGTGAGTCCAAGCTGCATAGTGAGACCCTGTACCAAATACATTAAAAGAAAAAAAAAGAGATAAAGCACCTGCTTAGGAAGATACAGGTACTGGGGTTCAATCCCCATGGTATGCCAGTGCTATGCTGGCCCCACCCCCTAGGGCACCCTGAGACTTCGATTAAGACTGGGCATGTTGGCACACACCTGTAATCTCAGTGCTTGGGAGGCTTAAAATGGGAGGATCACTATGAGTCTCATATGTGTAGTGAGACCCTGTAAACCCTATATTAAGATACATAATAAAAAGAGGGGAGAAGTCTTATGTACTTTCTTTGTTTTGATCTTTTATAGAAAGGGTAAGGAAGCTTTGATGAGTTTAAAATTTTTAGCTAGATATTAAGCACTTCAGACTTTCCTCAGCCTGGAGGGTAGGGAAGAACTATTAATTTAGCAAAATCTCATACATTTCTTTTTTTATTACTTAAGTTCATTGGTATATTTTAGGTGTACATACTAATCACATTCATCATAGGGAATTTGTAGTTGTATATCTTGATTTCTTTTTTTCCCATTCCCCTCGCCTGAACCCCTCTTTCCATCCTTGTTTACAAAAGCTTTGTTTCAATTTCTTTCTTTTCTTGTTTTTTTTTTTCCCTTTCTTCCCCTCCCTAGTTCGTCTTCCTATAGGAGCATTTTCTTCCTATATCCCAATATCTATTATACATTTTGATCCTTATTTATATTTTTGGTTTCTCACACCAGAGAAAAATGCAGTATTTACATGTGTGTCATGTTTATTTCAGTTAATAATATGGTCTCAAGGTGCTGATAAATTTCTTCCCTGGAAGGTAAGGTATTTATCTCTCATCTTACTGGAGATTGTACCCTTCTTCTATTTACTTTTGCATTTCTAAGCTTAACTCGCTGTAGGGCTTAAACCAGCTCTTACCTTCATTTTTGCTAGTTTCTTTTATTTTTAGACTCATCCCTCATATAGTAACTCAGGCTACATGACCTGCACAATTAGTAATTCTTGAAACCCATTTAAAAGCCGATAAATGAGAGGGCACAGAATTAGAGAAATAAAATGGTATGAAGAATTGGTTGGTGTAATTGAGACCAAGCCATGTTTGGAGCCTGTATTTAACAACAGTTAGAATTGTGTCATCCCCTGAAGTATTGGAAACTGAGATCTTATGCTTTTGATTATTTCATTCATGAGAATAGCTCTCAGGTATATGAGAGATGCTGTTGAGCTGCAGAAGATACATACTTAAAATTATAAGCCCTTCTTTTAGTGAATAACTTAAACCAGCAGGTGGGTATGGTCCACCCAGCAAAGAGCAAGAGTTAGGTTTTCCCACTCTCAGAATTTTTATATTACATCTGTAATCTGTTGTAATGAGAAAGCATCATCATTAATATCAGTTCTAGCTTGTTATATGATCTTATGATTTACCTTATTAAAGTTTAATGAAATCTTTTACTTCAATTCTAGAATTAATTCCATTATTAAACATTGGGAAACTGCTAGGATAAGAGAAATGCAAAATGCGGATGAAGATGCTCCATCTTCCAGAAATGCAGGATGATTTTTTTTTTTAAATCTGGTAACTTTTTATTAGTAGATTACATTCTGCTTTAAAAATCACTGTTCGAGCAATAAATCTGGTTTGGTGTTTTTTAGTAGACTTAGTAGTTTTAATATCAGAGTATTTTAAGCTAGTGTGGTGGTTCATGCCTATAATCCTAGCACCTTGGGAGGTTGAGGCAGGTTGCAAATTCCAGCCCAACCTGAGCAGTTTAGCAATTTAAGACTGTCTCAAAATTAAAAAGGGTTGGAGTTTTACAGCTCAGTATGAAGTCTCTGGGTTCAACTCATTTATAATAAAACAAAACAAAACCAATCCAGGTAGAAAAGGTCCTTTGTTTTCCCTCAGGGAAGAGTCCCTTTTTAAATTATTTATAATGGTGGGTGGAGACCATACTGTAATACTTTTTCTTTTTTGTGCATGGTCTGACTACGCAGCTCAGACTTGTAGTGATCCTCCTGGTTTCTGCCTTCTCAGTGCTGGGATTACAGGTTTGCGCCACCATGCCCAGATTCCATCACAGGCTCAGATGCGGTGCCAGGGAATCCAACCCTGGCCCCAGTGCTTAACTAAGCAAGCGCTTATTCCTCTGAGCTATATTGCCAGCCCTGCTTTTCAAATTTTTCATATTGTAGTGAATTCTGAAGAACTGTCATGGGTTAAGCAACATGGAATTGTGGAATTTCTGAATTCTCAGTCTAGGATTTCTAGCTGCCTCTTGAGTTTGTATGATCTTAACAGAGTTTTGCTATAAAAGTATAGTGTATGTATATAGATTATAAACTAGCAATGGGATAGGGTATCTTTTTGATCCTGAGAACACATTTTTTTTATCTGATTATCAAGAGCAAAGTTTATTTATCTTCTATTCCTTAGCATTTACCTTGTAATAGCTATTTCATAGATGTGTATTAAATGTCTTAGAAAATGTTCCAGTTACCTTTTTTGTTTTTTAATTTAGTAGCATATAGAGTCTTGGTGATGAATTTTAAGGTTAGGATCTTTAAGATTATAGCACCTTATTTGACTAGGATTTTAAAATGAGCATTTTTAAATTTCTTAATTAAGCAAAGATGTATTTAGTGGTTTGCTTTTGCCATCTTTGTGGGGGGAGGGTAAGTGTGATAATTTATAAACCTTGTTCTTATGAACCTTTTTAGTACAGAAGGACATTTATTTATGATTTATTATAATCCAGGGTGATAGAAATATATTTATGATCCTCTACTAGCAAAGAATTTTGTAAAGGGTCTTCGTTGTTGTTGTTTTCTTTCATAATAGGATGGCACTGCATGCAGTACCAGGGATCGAACCCCGGGTCCTTGTGCTTGCCAGGCAGGCCCTTAGACCACTGAGCTATGTCCCCAGCTCTGGGTCTTGTTGTTTTATAAGTAAGAGTTCACTGGAGCCAGCAGGAACAAAAGGGAAGAAGACATTGGATTTCATAAAGCTAAGCAACTGATTAGGTAAGGCAAGCATTCAGTATGTGAGATGGTGAAAACAGATTAGAGACTAGGTTGGAAATACCTATTTATTATCTTGACCAATAGCTTAGAAGTCCTTTGAAGTAGATACTTACTCCCTTAGTACTGATGAATTTACCTTCAGTTATGAATAATTAATTAAACTCATTTAGCTAAATAGCTTGGAATTTTGGTACAGATGTGAAACATTAAGGTTTATTTTGATTTTTTTAAGACAGTATCTGACTGTTATTCTGACTAGCCTTGAGTATACTTTGTAGCCGAACCTGGCCTTGAACTTGTGGTGATCCTCCTGGTTTAGCCTTCCAAATGCTGGGAATACCGGAGTGTGCCATGCATGGCTAAGATATATTTATAATAATGACATTATGCTCAAAATTGTCTTTATGTCTAGGTATTATATTTTACCCAAAATATATGATATGGTGCTAACAGTTTTTCTTGTCTCATAAGCTAGTGATTTCTGAAAAGAATACTTCTGGGGCTATTTGAAAACATTCTTGGGCCGGGCGTGGTGGCGCATGCCTGTAATCCCAGCACTCGGGAGGCTGAGGCAGGAGGATTGTTGTGAGTTCGAGACCAGCCTGAGCTACAAAGTGAGCTTAAAGCCAGCCTGAACTGCATAGCGAGACCCTGTCTCAAAAAGACAAAAAAAAAAAAAAAAAAAAAGAAAACATTCTTGGACTTCTGCCTCCAGTTTTGATTCATTGAGTCCCAAGATTCTGTTCGTACAAGACTTCTAAGTGATTCTGATACATAGTATGGTTTGAGAACAGCTGCCCCCATTGATGTGGGAGGAACACTGCCTGCTGCCATGTGTTTTATTTACTCTGGTAACAATGAAATGGGTTGGGGCTGAGAATATGGCTCAGCAGCACAGCAGCACTGCCTGGGAAGTGCAGAGTCCTGAGTTCTATTCCCAGTAAACAGAAAAAAAAAAGATGTGGTTAATAATAGTAACAACCTCACCATAGTGGAGCATCCTTAGGTTTCTATGAAAAGGGAATATTCTCTACACTAGCTGTTCCAAACATGTTTTGAATTTAAATGAACTTGAAATCAAAAGCTACAAGTCTTTCAGAAGCAGTGAAACCACAAGGGAACTGATAATGTACACTGACTGTGATATAAAGATGCTGTGGCTGGAGTAAAACCATTAAATGCACAAGCAGACAAAAGATGGCAGCTCATCTCTGGTCCAGGGATAAGTATTCCCTGACTTGTCATGTTGTACAATAGTGTTGACCTGTTACCCACTGTTCATAATTGGAAAATATATATTTATATTTTCAGGGTATATAATTATTTTAGAATTGAAATCAGTGTGCAACTTACTGAGTAACAGCAGAAGCAACATATTTTGAAGTAATCCAAACCTATTATTTCTTAGTATTAGACAGTTGGATTCTAGAGGATCCATGGCAGTCATGGGGCTCTTCTACATATTTGTGTTTATTAATAAAGTTCCACCATCTCCAGTGAAGTACAGTGCTGGGGAAGGTCCTTTCTAGAGCCGTATACAGCATGAATATTTTACCCTCTTCTGTCTGTGAAGTATTCCAACAAATACTGTAGTCTGCCTGGTGATATTCCAGATGCTAGGACAGATGTAGATAATAGGTAATAATAATAGGTGACACAGATAATAGGTAACATAAAAACATTACATCTCAAATAGCAATGCATGCCTTATAGAAAAACTAAGTATGTTGACTATTTTTCTATAAAAAGAAAAATAGTGTTTAGGAAATGAAAGCCTTAGAAAAAGCAAAATTATTTAGAAGAATCAATAAATGTGTAGAATGCTGTGGGTTTTCTATAACTTTAATATACATAAAATGACTTGGGGCCAGGTATGGTAGTGTATACCTTTACATAATCTCAGTGCCTAAGAAGGCTGAAACAAGAGGGGTGAAAATTGGAGCCGACAATGTGCAACTTAACAAGACTCTGCCTCAAATAAAGAAAGGGTCAAGAACATTGCTTATTAGGAAGGTTCTGGGCTCAGTTACCAATACTGAAAAAAAGAAACCAAACCTCAGTGATGCAAGAAAGAATCTTAATAGTATTTTAGGTTCAGGGCAAGGGAATTAATAATTCTCATGCCCTGTGCTCTGTTCAAGGTTTTTTTTTTTTGTTTTTTGTGAAAGTCTTGTGTTGCATTAGGGAAGTAGCTTTTTTTGTTTTTGTTTTGAAATATTGAAACAAAGCCACACTGAGTTGAAATTTACGGCTGTCCTGTCTCAGACTCCCAAAGTGCTGAGATCAGAGGCATGCCCCACCACATCCACCTGACAACTACTTTTTGAGATAAATTTTGGCAAACATTCATCTAAAGAAAGGTTAATGACAAATGAGAAAGCCGTGTTCAGTGCAGTCAGGAGATTATTTGGAAGCATGTTGCATAGTTTAAAAGCTGCCCTGGGAAGTGTAGTTTTTATTGATCAAGCTGGGGAAGAAGTTGAATATACAAGAAGGTTTAGATTCTGTCAAAGGAATTGCTTTAGTGGTGTATGTGTGTGGCTACTGGGAAGGCAAAGGCAGGAGAATAACTTGAATCAAGGAGTTCAAAACCAGCCTGGGTGAGAGGGGCAATGATTAGTGACTTGACCAGGACCTTATCTGAGAACAAAAAAATAAAAAAATGGCTGAGATTGTACCTGAGTGTGAAGGCCTAGGTTCAATCCCAAATTCAGTGCCTCAGCAACACAATTTTTTTGGGGGGGAGGTGGGGGAGAACCAGGGATTGAACTCAGGCCCTTGTACTTGCCAGGAAAGTGCTTATTCCACTGAGCCATCTTCTGGCCCTCAACACAAAAATTGATAAAAGGAAGATTTGTATCAGTAAAGCCCTCCATGAAATTTTTCTATCACTGGAGTTGTGGGAAAAGATACGTTTTTATTCATAAGTCTATAGTAATTTTGGCAAGTACTATATATAATTATTCTTTTGTAATAAAAATCTGAATGATCTCCATGAATCATAATCATGCTCAGCTTGTTATATAACACTTATCACAATTAAAATTTACTCGCAAAGAAATGATTAAAAAGTAAAAATAAAGCCAGACATCATAGCAAATGCCTGTAATTTTAGCACTCAGGTTGCCAGGGCAGGAGCCACCACCACCACCATTTCCATTGCCTATTGACCATCTTATTTTCCTATTCTTATGTACATGGATATATATGTGTGTATGTGTCTACATAGGTTGCATATTGACATAAGCACATACATAAAGGAATATTTTTTAAAAACTCAATTATTGTATAATATTTATTTATATTTTAATCAGTTTAACAATAACCCACAACCGTCAGACCAACTTTGATTTATATTTTAGAGAATGGTCTTCAGGGTATTCAGGGTCTCACTACTAGCTTGGACTCGTAGTGATTTTCCTGTTTACAGCCTCCCAAGTGCTGAGATTATAGGCGTGCACCACCATGCCCATCCAGTCACAATTGCCATCTCAGTGCACCCTGGTGTGGGGCCGGCACAGCAGGCCCATGGATGGAACCCCTAGCCCCTGAAGGTGCTTTAGTCCACTTAACTATTTGACTGGCCCTTATTGTATAATTTTTAAAAATTGCGTTTTGCTATTTTAGAATACACTGCAGAAATGCTGCTAAGTCATCTTAGAATTACAATAATTGTATTTATTGGTCAAAATATATTGTAGGTTTATTCAGCCATCCTTGTAATAATTGAAACAATTCTTTGTAGAGAAAAGAAATTTGAAATTAAATACTATTTCCTTATGTACAAATACTTGTATTTCTGTGAGATCTATTCTCAAGAGTAGAATTAACAAGTTAAAGTTGTAAATACTTTAAATTTAAATAATAGTTTCCTTTTCAAAGGACTGTCACATTTAGATTAATAAAATGTGATTGTACCCTTTTGAAGTGATATCAAGTCTTTTCAGGATTTCCTAAGGTGATTTGGCATTGTTAAACAATTATTTTCTTTGAGTATGTTTTTTGTTTTTTATTTATTTTTTTTTTTGAGACAGTCTCACAGTGTAATTATAGGCTGGCCTTGACTTTGCTATGTAGCCTCAGTGGTCTTGAACTTGCAACAGCTTCCTGAGTGCTGTGTGCATCTCTGTACCTGACTGACTTATAACACGTTTGAATATATTTTGTAAACTTATTCACTTGGATCTGCTCTTTCTCTACAAGACAGATACTTTTTCTGATTAAATTACTTGGTTTAGTTTTTCCATAATAAGAAACTTTCAGTTTTTTGTGTCTTTTTTATTTGTTCTTTGTCTTAAGAATGTGTATATGACTTATTTTCTAAATTTTGTTATAAAATATATTGCTGTGTTTTGTTTTGTTTTGTTTTTTACCCTGTATGTTTCATCCACCTGGAGTATGAATGTAATCAAGAATGTTTTCAGTAGATTTTCTTTATATTTTACATCTATTTTTTAGGACAGATTTTTTTTTTTTAATCAACAGGGAAATTAACTATAGCAAGAACTTCGTAATGCTACATTTTAGGATATGCAAATGTGAAAGATTTCTAACTTTACTCTGTATTTTGCATATATGATTAGTCATTGTTAGACATTTTGGTTTTGCGTAATATAATTCATTGCTGAGTGTGTATTATAATGAGGTTTTTTTAACATCAGCATCTCTTAGTTTTTGTCTAATTTGTAATCTCATCGTATGAGTTGATAGAAATAGTTATCTATATAGATTATGTTTTTAAACTACTAATAAATTTTAGTCCTTGCCATTTTTGGTTTTCTAAACTATGAATAGTAAATTTCATTTGTTGGGAAGACCCTTGTATGAATGGAATGGATCAAAGTGTCTTAATGGCAAGTAAAGCAGTAGAATACAGATCAAAAGATGGATAGACCCCTCTATTGTTAGTGTGCACTGTTATGTCATCTGAAATGTAATATGGCTGTTTAACTTGGTGGTAATAGCCATTACTTGATCGTTTGTTAAGTGCTTCATCACCCCTATGTAATATTTTTAGAAAAGTAGTCTGTTATCCCTATTGTACAGATATGGAAATTGAAAGTTAGGGAAATTAACTCATTCAAAATAATGTTAGTAAAAAAAGTAACTTGTACTCATTTAAGTACCTGCCTGGTAAGTACAAGGATTCAAGTTCAATTCACAGTACAATATGCCATGCCAGCCCTGGAACTGGGTGTGGTGATATACACCTGTAATTATAGCACTGGGGAGGCTGAGACAAGAAGATTATTATGCATATGAACTGTGTAGCAAGATCCTATATCCAATAAATAAAGAAATACTTTTAAAGTAATATACATACTTACAATTAGACTCTAGAATTTGCCTGATACTTAAGACATTTAGTTATAATCATTCCAAGGCTTGTTGTTTATAGGATTCTTTATGAATGCCCTGATCTTATTATTAAAAAGTTATATTAAATATCAGAAAAATATATATGTTCAGCCGCATATTTAACTTTTTCTCTCTGTGGTTCCTGATAATGAATTACGCTTTAAGTGTATAATTTTCATTATTTTTTCAAGTGAATTATTTGGAAGGCTACCAGTGATGTTTTCTTTTTTTTTTTTAAGTGCTACAAACCAGTATTCTGCTTCAAAATTACAAGCTGATTTTTAGAAATGTAGCTAGTATTAACTCTTATGATACATAAGTTAATGCAGTTATTCTATGTAATCTTAAAGTAACATAATTTTTTTTTTTTATTTTCTGTTTTTATTCTACAGAATGGTGCACAACATTGATCATCTCTGGAAAGACTATTGATCCGCCTCATGTAAAGTATGCTAAGTTCCTTTCCAGTAGTGTAAGTATCTAGTCCTTCTCAATTTTTATCCTGTTAACTGGGTTAATAAAGAATTCATTATGGTTATGGTTGATATCTGACAACAGACATTTGTAAAGTTGAAAGAATTTTTAAGAAAAAGAATCAAATGGTATGTGATTTGACATTGAAATGAAGTGTCATAATCATGGTGAAGAATGAGTTTTTGAATGATAAAAAAATTAACTTCTTTTATCATTCATATTTTCAACTTTGAATTTTAACATTCATTTTCCATTAAACATAAAATTACTATCATTTTAAATTGCTTTATAGCCTAGAAGCTTGTGAGATAGATAGCTAACTATTGAACAGCCCTAGTGTTAGCCTCTGAGAGAAACTGAGTATTGGAAGCCTTTTATCTTAGAGCTGCCTTTCTGTATGTAAACTCCAAACACCCTAGCCATGTCTCTTCAGCTACTAAGGATAAAATATAGGTAAGCCTATTAGCTAATGTAATTGCTAGCTTTTCTTTGAAGTAAGACAAAAAAAAAAAAAGGAGAGAAATTGAGATGGTAATATTATGCTAAGAGTGTTTTTGTGCCTAGGATATGTTAAATAGCCCTCTAATAAGCACATTCTGGGAATTTTAGATATTACAGAAGAAAAAACATTAGCTATTAGATAACATATCTATTAACTCATTAAGTGAATCTTTAGATTCTACTGCAGAGTATGTTCAGCATAAATATTTTCTAAAATTTAGTGGAATCCGTGCTTCACTTAATTTTTTTCCATTTTGGTTGACACTTTTACATTGTAATTAATAGACAGGTTTTATGTGTTGTCTAGGTTCTCATTCAAGCCAAACCCAACATTGAGACTCTGAGTGAAAAGTTTCTAGAATAGTGCATTTTTCCTAAGTAGCTTCTCCTAAGCACCTTGAGAAAGTGCTTCTAATCTTGATATTTGCTAAGATTTGTAAGATACTGATATCTTCAGTGTCACATGCGTGATATGTTCCTTTTTTTTATGCCTTCCGCTCTAGAATGTTTATCCCCTGTGTTTGCATCTGTGAATGGTTTTGCTTTAAGTATGTTTAAATTAGGGACCTCTTTGATACAAGCCGTGGACCCCTAATTTAAGCAAGGTAAGACATAAAGAGAAATAAATTTATTCTCTTCCATCACAAGATAAGCACCTTGGGAAGGTGCTTGAATCTTTTTGAACCTTGGTTTCCTTTTTTTAAATCATTTATTTATCAGTGGCTGTGCTCAGTAGCCAATATATTATAAGCGTCAAGATGACAGGAATTTTTACCTGGTTTATTTCTTATTGTATCTTCCATGATGCAGTACAGAGAAGACCTCACACATGACACAGAAACTCAGTTATTTGAGTGAATAATATTTGTCTTAAGCGGTCTCCAGTTCCTTGTTTCCACCCCAAATTTGTATCTCCCTGTGTGAACTTACATATTTTTACTTGTATTTTGTAATGTGTGGTAGAAATATGGGGATGTTCAAATTATTTCATAAGTCATATGGTTTACTGTACATTTACCACACAAAGAGAATTTTCCTTTAGACTCCTGGTGGATAACCATGTGGAGAAATTCAAGTGAACAAAACTCACAGGAAATATACTAATAAACAAGGACATTTAACCACTAGTGACTGCGTGCCAGAATTATCCAAGTCTAGTTGCTCATTTAGGATGGATGTTGGCTTTTGTGGAAAGTTTAAGGTATACCTTTATAGGAGTAGTTCTCATCTTGACCACCACAATGGAGATCAGAGAAGACTGGAAGACACATAAATTCACTCTATAGTAGAGGGCACTGCTGGTGTTGGCAGATGAGGCTTCAAACTTCTGAGGTCTCTGATAGTCAGAGCTATCAAAGTACCTGTCAAACTCATGAGTTTGTATGTATTTTGAAGTCAAGTAGTCATCAGTCATTCACATGTGGGAGTCTAGCAAGGTGTGATATAATGTTCCTCAAAGAAGAGAAAGTTTCTAGGGGAAAAGAGATTAGACTTAAAATGCCTTACATGTGAGGGCCTTTAAATATTACTTAATATTTTCAAGGAGAGAAGGAGTAGCTCCAAATTCTCATATAAAATTTGACAAGACATCACACTCTGTAGGGGAGAAAGAAGTACATTCTAAGTACTTGCCACACAAAGAGAATTTTGTATAGCAAACTAAGTTTTTGGAGCCATTTCAAAGACACTGAAAAATCCCCCCCCCCAAATATCCATAAGATAAGTACAGTGGGGAAAAAGCCTTCAATCTTTAGTCAGTAGTAATTTCAAAACTATTAAAGTGTGATTGACACACTGCAAGTCATTATCTATAGTCATGGACTCTGCTTTTATGCTTTAGTCAGCTCTGCCTTGATTTGAATTATAGAATCAGTTGAATTTGGAACTATTAAACTCAGTTGCTAGTGAAACTTCATTTCTTACTTACTTTCACTTCTTGCCTTTTTTCTTATTTTAAAACTGCCACTCCTTTGACAGTAATAATAACTGAGAAAGAGACCAACTTGTCAAAAATAGTAAGGGCCTAAGTGCATCTTCAGCTGCTGAATATTATTATTGACTCAAGAATGTATTAAATCATCCTGCAGTAAATACCACATGTGCAAAACAAAACTTTTGCCTAGTCATTCTAAATAAAAAGATAAAAGCAGAAGAATCCAACTGAAAAGAAAAGTTTTATTATCCAGTATAATCTTACTAGCTTTTGATGTTTTATAAGTAACAATGAACATTTTTGCCTATGGGATTTCAGGATTAATCATATGTCAATGCTTTAACCTGTTGTTTTATATGTTTGTAGAGTTTAGTTTATAAAAGTACATTTATTTAGGATTTCTTCTTTGTCCAAGAAGGTGGAAGTATATATTCAGTAGTATTAAAATTTATTGGAAAATACCATTAATCTCATAATACAATCTAAGGCATCAGTTTATGACCTGAACTATAATTTCTGAATTGTTCTTTAATTTTTAAACATTTTCTGCATTATTACAATGTTAAAATTCTTCTCATTTTCAAATATTGTTGACCTGAGTCTGCATTCAGTTTAGTAATTTAAAATATGTTCCCCATCGTGTGAATAATCCTCATGCATAGGAAAATCAATTTAATTTTTTCAAGCTTTTTTTTATACAGTAATTGCTCTTATCATGGACTTAGATGACCTTTATAGATCATTTAGTACTGTTATTTCGTGATTATGTGCTTAATCTAGATACAATATGAGACATAAAATTTGAAAATGCCATATTGTGTGCCTTTGTTGATGTTAATGCACATTGGGCAGTTATTCTCAATGTCCAAGAGAGCTTCTAATCTTGGTATTTGTTCAGTAAGATACTGTTATCTTCAGTATCACATGCATGATATGATCCTTCTCTTTATACCTTCCACTCTAGAATGCTTATCCACTCCATTTGCATCTGTGAATAGTTTTGCTTTAGGTGTGTTTAGATTAGGGACCTCTTTTGGTACAAGCTATGGACATCTAATTTAAGCAAGATAAAACATAAAGAGAAATAAATTTAGTATCTCCCATCAGAAGATAAGAAGAGCAGGAATGTATAAGAGTTAGGAATTACTGGAGCATCTGCAAAGAGTTTTTTCCTTTGTTACATTTTGCATTTTTTTCTTTTGTTCTCTGACCAACTACCTTCTACACAGTGAAGAATTTGCCAAATTAACATCCTCCTGTACCTGAGCACAGTAATAGTAATGATCCTATTTACTCCTCATCTAACAAAATCTGAAGAGAGTAAGTAAAACTTGGTGTCCTTGTATGCCTACCCATTTCACTGAAGGTGAATGATACCAAGTGGCAGTCCCAGAATGTGTTCTTGGGAACAGGGACATGTTCTAGGAATAAAAATTAATAGATGGCTGCAGTTTCTCCTTTTGTGACTTTTAGAATAAAAGTAGTTTCCAATTATCTGTGTTTCTAAAATGATATATAAAGAATTACATTGTTTTAGATACTTTAGTTCTCTAACACTTCCGCTTTAAGCATTAGAATGGATGCTTTTCAGTAATAGAGGAAACTCATAAAATTTTATTTTATGCTAATATACAATGGTCTTTCATACAGGGAGAGGTTTGAAAAATTTTATAGAAATTACTATCTGCTCTGATATAGATAGGATAGGAAAATACCAAGCTTGTTTTTTGTCCATATAGTTCTTGAATTCACATATTCAAAAAGTAAGATCAGGTTATGAAATACTTTATTAAATGAAGACTAAAGATAGCAACAGAGCACACTTATTGCATTGTCAAGAAAAAAGTGATGATATATAGAAACCAGAATTTACCAAACCAATATACTAAGAGGTAAATTATTTGTATTAGTTAAATTCTTTTTAAAAAACTTCAAAAGAGTGAGATATTGTTAGACACTTGATTAAATAAATGAAGAACTAGAGATTTAAACAGAGAGTAATGTGTTTTATATTAACTGTTGGGAAAATATCCACTTAACTTTATCAGGAAACTTTTTTCGTTGAAGTAAAATATACTTCTGAAATGCATAAATCAATAGTAACTTAACTTTGATGAAATTTGAAAGGGAATACACCTGTGTAATACAATGCATGTGTAAATCAAGGTAGAGAAAGCCAGTAACACTACAAAACATATTTTCATTCTGTCCAGGGCCTTTCACATGCCATTCAAATGCTCTACTAAGCTACATCCTCAACCCTTTTATTTTTTTATTTTGAAACAGAGTCATGGTAAGTTGCCCATGCTTAGTTTAAACTTGTGATTCTTGCCTCCCAGAGTTCTGGGATTACAGATGTGTGCTACCATACTGGACTAAATTTTTTGGTATTGAACAAAGTATACAGATTTATTGAAACTGGTCAGGAGAAAATAAGTGAGTCACTTCATTTACAAGTATTTTTCCTGTTGCAGAGAGGTGATGATATTATGGGGCAGGGGAGCTGAAAAGTAAGATTATGAAAAAAATTATAATAAACAAAAGATTGAAAATAGCCATTTCTTTAACTGGAAACAAACCATGTGGAATGTATAGATAAGCTGGTGGTCTAACTTCACATGAGTGAAAAGGAAAAAACATGCTAAAACATAGACTACTATCTATGAGTCTCAAAAACAATAAGCTCAGTAAAAGATTTACACAAAACAATGGAGTGTAGATAAGATTTGTAAGATGGACAAAAGTAACCATGGAGGAAAAAACTGACCAGCGGTTGTTTCTGAGGGAAAGGGCCAAGGATTGCCAGGATGGCAAAGGGAACTTTTTTTTTTTTTTTTTTGAGGAACTGGGGATTGAACTCAGGTCCTTGCACTTGCCAGGGAAGCACTTATTCTATTGAGCCATCTCCCCAGCCCTCTAAAGGGAACTTTTTGGATGATGGGAAATGTTTTGTATCTTCAGATGGATTCAAGTTTCAGAAGGTATGTAGTTCTCAAAACTTTTCAGATTGCAGGCATAAAATTTGCCTCAAGAGAGAAATGAAACAGCTAAATAGTAAGCTCTAAAATGGCATTTTTGCTGAAGTATTTAGAAGACAGCGTTCATATATCTGTAACTGATTTCAAAGTGCATTAAAAAATGCAATGAACTTGGGATGGGTGGATAAATAAATGGTTGTATATGTATTAGTGCAAATGTAAAAAGAAAATTTAGGTGGTTAGTATATGGGATGTTTAACTTTCTTTTTTTTTTTGTATTTTTAGGGAAAGGTCCAGAGGGTATTCAGGGTCTCACTACTAGATCGGACTCTTAGTGATCCACTTGTTTACAGCCTCCCAAGAGCTGGGATTGTACAGGCGCATCCCACCATGTCCAGTCTCAATTGCCATCTCAGTGCACCCCTTGGGGGTGGGGCTGGCACAGAAGCCCTGCCCCTGCTTGCATGTGCTTTAATCCACTAAGCTATTTGGCCAGCCCTTATTTTAACTTTTCTATGCATTTAATTTTTTTCATAAAAAATAGACTGCTGAGGCAATTAAAAAAGAATATAACCAAGGGTCGGCCAAAGAGCTCAAACGCAAGCAGGTGCAGGGGCCGGGGGGTTCAATCCCTGGAACTACTGTACTGTGACCCCACCCCTGAGGCGCACTGAGATGGCAGTTGAAACTGGGCATTGGTGGGGTGCGCCTGTAATCCCAGCTCTTGGGAGGCTGTAAACAGGTGGATTACTATGAGTTCAATCTAGTAGTGAGACTGAACTCCCTGTAGACCATCCCTAAAATTAAAAAAAAAAAAAAAAATATATATATATATATATATATATATATATAAAATCATGAAAACAGATCTTTGTTTTATCATGGATATCTTGGCACAAATGAGTTTTGGACAAAAGCAGATCATAGTCTAGGTACAGAGCAGATACTGTGGCCCATGGGTGCAGATATTAGCTTAATATTTTGTATTCTAGAACATGTGTGTTTAATTTCTATTGAGTTTGATTTTAAAACTAGAGAAGATTACATAAAAATTCTGCCTGATTATTTTAAAAAGTGCTTGAAAAACAAAACATTGAAATAGAAAATCTGAAAGTAGTTACAGATTCATATGAAATTTTTGTATATGATAAAAGTAACATTTCAGATCAGGGAATAGGTGTGTTTATTATTCAGTGAAGGATATTGAACAACTAGCTATCCATTTACAAAGAAATAAATTATAAATCCTTTCAAACTCATAAAGTAAATATAAATTCTAAATTGAACTAAGGTTTTAATTGTAACCTGCTAGTCCATAAGAAGAGTGATTTTATCTAAACCATTTTAACTGGAGACTTAAAGGAATACAACAGCCTATATCTCAAATCCTTTCATTTTAGTAAATATTATAGTATATTGCCATTCAAAATAATGTCTGGTTTTGGAGTCAATAAACGTAGGTTTAAAATTTAGTTTTATACTTTGTGTTTTTTTTTTTTTTTTGGAAAGTACAAAAATACTCTGAGCCTTAGTTTCCTTACAGCAAATTGATCAGCATGAAATGGAATCAAATAAATAATATGTACTATAGGGAATTAACTGTGAGGATTAGATGAGATTATGTTATATGAAATTCTTTTCTAATTTCTGCCATGAGTGAAGATTCAGTAAATTTTTAGTACAGTCTAGAGGAATGAAAAAACAAAACTCCAACAGTTAATAGGACTGGCCTAGATCACATATGAGAATGTTACTTGACCTTTATTTTTCTTAGCAAGTATTTATTGTCTGCTATATGCTATGAATTGTGTTTGGTGCTAGAACAACAAAATAGAAAGATAACTACTTTTTAAAATCATGTATTCAAAAAGTCAGGTTGTATTACAGAAGAAATTTTAAGCTGTAAAAATTTGTATGATTGTCATTCACTCTGAGAAGACATTTTCTGATGTGCTTTGGTATCTTGTGCTAAAAGGAAACATGTAGAAGCAATTTCCTAAGAGAAAGTGAGTAACTTCATTTGGTCACAACCATAAAACATCCATTTTCAGGATAAATGTTAGGAGAAAAACATCACGTAGATGAAAATTTAGGAAATTACTAAGTAGTAGATTAACTGATGTTTAATAAGTTGTTTTTTAAAAATATACCTGTCTTATTTTTTCACTTGAGTGTCTTTGCTGGTTATTAATATTTGCTTGGGCTTAGCCAAGCAAATCATTTGTTTTTATTGAATTGAGTTTCAGAGATTTAAGTCAATTTTGCTCATACTTGGTAAAGCAAGATAATATATACTGTTTCTTCAGCAGTTTTCCATTTATACTCTATTGCGGTATAATGAGTTTAAAATATTTTTTTCAATGTTATCAGATAATCTGTGCTTACTGCATCTTATTACCTAATTTGTTGTTTTGGTATTACTGATATAACTAAATTTTTAGTTCCAATATAGACAATATAAGTGATACGCTAGAATAAATTGTGCCTTATGTTATTTATATCTTATGTCTGCTAATAAACTCAGTATCGGTATCAATATTTTTATTTTTTATTTTTTTTTATTTTATTTATTTTATTTTTTTTTTTGTCTTTTTGAGACAGGGTCTCACTATGCAGTTCAGGCTGGCCTTAAGCTCACTTTGTAGCTCAGGCTGGTCTCGAACTCATAACAATCCTCCTGCCTCAGCCTCCCGAGTGCTGGGATTACAGGCGTGCGCCACCACGCCCGGCTGGTATCAATATTTTTATTGCAAATTTTGCATGGCACATATCTTCTGATTTTTAGTAAAAATATTGATAAATAATTCATGTGGGGCCAGCAACCTAGCTTAACAGCATGGTGCCTGCCTAGCAAGTATATGGTCCTGAGTTCAATTCCCATTACCCCCCCCCCCAAAAAAGAATTCACCTGCTAAATATTTACTATAATATGTACTTTGGTAAATGTTGTCAATAAAGAGACTCCCTTTTTAAAAATCTTTTTTTTTTCTTTTTGTTTTTAGTTTGCTGGAAACCATGTCTCACTATACAGATGAACCCAGATTTACCATAGAACAAATAGATCTACTTCAGCGCCTTCGGCGTACTGGAATGACTAAACATGAAATTCTCCATGCCTTGGAAACTTTGGACCGTCTTGATCAAGAGCATAGTGATAAGTTTGGAAGAAGGTCCAGCTATGGAGGAGGTGCATATGGGAATACTACCCACAATGTTCCGGCATCTTCCTCCACAGCTACAGCTTCTACACAGACCCAGCATTCAGGAATGTCCCCATCACCAAGCAACAGTTATGATACTTCCCCACAGCCTTGTACTACCAATCAAAATGGAAGGGAGAACAATGAGCGATTGTCTACATCCAACGGAAAGATGTCACCAACTCGCTACCATGCAAATAGCATGGGTCAGAGGTCATACAGTTTTGAAGCCTCAGAAGAGGACCTAGATGTAGATGATAAAGTAGAAGAACTAATGAGGTTAGTTACTTTGCTTATTCTGTCTCCAAAATGACCATATTTAGTCACTTACCTATAAGAACTATAATTTTTTCCCTCCCTTGTTTGGAGAAGGAAAAGAAATATGGGAGGGGGAATACAAATTTTATGGTTTTAACTGAAGTTTTTTCTTCTCTACTTCAGCCCTTTTTTCCACTTGATAATCCTTTTCTATTTTGCCTAAACAGGCAAATCTAATCAAAGATTAGATTTCTCTTTATGGCTCTAGCACTTAGCTTGTGACTAACACAAGTTAGTCTGATTTTTAAGTGTTTTAAGTAGTTTTCTGCTGGATAAGATAATTTTATCATGCTATGTAATATGTATACACTTCCTTTTTCCCTCTCAATCATTCCAATCAACAAATTTGAGCAATTAAATTAAAAAATTTTAAGAAGAAAAATAGTGCTTCTGCCCCTAAGAAATGAAAGTTCTAATTTTAGCAATAGATATAACACACACACAGGTGTGCATGCACATATGTACACATTTAAGGGTTTTAAACACTGATAAAAGAAACTCATTTTCAATGGAGGTAATTAGGAAAAGCTTCATACCAGATTTTTGGGGTACTTTGAGGGTGACAACCATATGTTTCTTATTATTTGTCCAGAATCTCTAACTTTCTTTAGCAGATAGTTATGACTTAATTTTTTGAGTGAATGAATTTGGCATAAACCTTAAAGGATAACCCCTGTTTTGAAATAATAGAAATTTTATTTAAAGGTAAGAGACTAGAGTAGGGGAAATAGCTCAGTGGCATAAGTGCTTGCCTAGCAAGTGCCACATCCTGAGTTTGATACCCAGTACTGCAATCAGTCAACCAATCAATCAATCTAAGAGACTCCTAGAAGGTGTCAGAGTAGGAAAGGCATATTTTCAGCTTGGAAGGCTAAGCTACTTCCCCAGCCCCAGATGTTCCTTGTTTTGGGATTGAGGTTATTGTAGTGATTATTGGACAAATAAAAATTTCTTCACTCATTGGAATATATTAATTTTTCTTTTTTTTTTCTTGTCTTTTTGAGACAGGGTCTCACTGTGCAGTTCAGGATGGCCTTAAGCTCACTTTGTAGCTCAGGATGGTCTCGAACTCACAACAATCCTCCTGCCTCAGCCTCCTGAGTGCTGGGATTACAGGCATGCGCCCCCACGCCCGGCCTGGAATATATTAATAATACAGGCTTTTAATTGTCCTGAATAAAGAGTGTTTAAGCAGTAAAAATTTTTTTGTTATATGTTATACTGCTAATTTTGATAAGCTTTTTATATAATAATCCCCAAATGTGTATCATATTAACAAGAAGTACAGAAAATTATCTTTATCTTTTTTCTTTTTTTCTGTTTGTTTGTGACAAGGTATCACTGTGAAGTCCAGGCTGACCTTAAATTCCTTATGTAATAGCATAAGCAAGACTCCTTTGTTCCTCCTGCTTCAGCCTCTTAAGTGCTGGATTCCAAGCATTTGCCACCAAAAAAATGAGACTAATAAGTCTAATAAGAGACTAAAAAAGTTGACTTTTAACCTGTACATTGGCCTGATGCTTTATTTCAACTAAAGTAGTTGTCAAACTACTTGGTTGTCAGACTTAGTTTGTTCCAAATTTGTATTCAAACACTGAAAAGTTTAAGAACTGAATATATTTTTCCCATTGGAAATAGTGAAAAACCAAATGATTGTTTCTGAGACCCAAGAATCACACTTACAAATTCATTTTTCTAGGACTTTACCAAATTTCACAATCATTTCTTTCTTTAACTCCATTATGGTTCTCAGATTTTTTCCTTCTAGCTTTACTGCTGATACCAGTAACTTTTCTTTGGTGCTATGGCTATGATATTTTGCATGATTGAAATGCAGACCCCAAAAAAGCACAATGACAACTTTTGACACACTAACATAAGCACTGTGTGCTGTTTGGACTAGAGTGGAGTTTAGGCTGAAACATCACCCTTTTGTTTTTATGGGAAGACACTATGTATAACTGTCTTTTCAAGTTGGATTTTCAGTGTGACTATCAAGCAGTTAGGAACATGAAGCAGATTTTTTTTAAACTTTACTGTTAAAGTAATAGAAAGTTTAAGCTGGGCATGGTAGCACACACCTGTAATACCAGTGTTTGGAAGGCTGAGGGCTGCAGGAGGATTGCCATAAGTTGGAGTCTAGCCTGGACTAAAAACTTAGTTCAGGGGCAGCCTGAATTATAAGTAAGATCCTGTCTTACAAAATCAAAACAAAAACAAAAAAGAGTTTGAGCTTGGATCCATTCAGCAATCGAGGTATTACTATATTTCTTATTAAACAGAACATTTGTTAGTATTGACTAAAATTTATAGTTAAATCCTATAATTACACTCACTCAAATTTGACTAAACATTATATGGAGTTCTACACATTGCAATTGGTATTTAATTTGTGTACTACAGCTTGTGGTAGTTAGGATGCTATCTTCTTCACTATCAGGATACTCCTCCCCTTTTTCAGCTTCCTTAGTACTGCTCCCTGTAATTACACAAGGGTCTCCTTGGACCTTCTGTTACTTTCTGACCCTCTGTCATTGTGCCTTTGTCCACTCCAGCACTCCTGCTTGCCTCCTCTAATTTTCCCCTTCTCCAGGCTATTTCTTTCCTCTCCCCTTGCCTCCTGAGATTCTTCTTAGGTTGGAGGGAAGTGTTTGTGCACTCCTGTAATCCCAGCACTCTGGAAGCTGAGGCAGGAGAATTGCTATGAGTTCGAGGCCAGCCTAAGATACAAAGTGAGTGTGAAGCCCAGCCTAAAACTGCATGTCAGAAAAAGAGAAAAAAGAAAGAAATTTAAGTTTATGCGATGACTGTTTTGTTTTCACTTGTAATTATTATAAAAATGCTGTAAATTTAATCAGGAAAGTTGAAATGTATAAAAATTATTTGCCCAACTTGAATATTGGAGCCTAAATTAAAACTTATATCTTTATTGCATATGTTGCTTTATTATCAGTATGTTTTCTCTAGAAATAAATTATTCATGTTTGTGGATTTAAGTAAGACTTAAGGCATGGTTAATTAAACTCAAGACAGTATAAACAGATTTTTTAGCCTTGCTAGTCTCCTTCCACCTTATGCATATTGCCACTTCAAATCACTTACTAATGAAACAAATTTTTATTTGGTGGGATGTTAGAGATACTCTTTGAACAATGTATGTTGTCCGCCCACCTATACACATATAGTGCCCTTATGGACTTGTCCATACTGGTGATATTGTAATGAATTGAAGCTGGTGCTCACTGGTAGGAAGCGTGGGTCCCTGGAGCCTTCCTGCCTCCATTTTTGTGTATATAAAATCTACTCTTCCTTGCTCACATTTCCTAACCTCCAGGATACTCTTCCATAAGACATATTCTTCCAGATATCATAATCCAGATATTCTTCTTTAAAAATTTTTTAATCATTTATTTATGTATGTATTTTGTACAGGATCTCATTACACAGCTGAGACTCATAGTGATCCTCCTTTTACAAGTTTCCCAGTGCTGGGATTAAAGGCATGCATTCCCATATCTGGTTTCAGAGCCCAGCACAGCATGCAGTATGAGGGATCAAACCTGTATCCTTACGCTTGCCAGGCAGGAGCTTAGACTGCCACGCTATCTCCCTCACCCTAATCCAGTTATTCTTTAGTGAATTATTATCATTACAAAGTATGGAGTAGAGATTCTTTGGAGAATCTCATCATGTTGTAGCTGCACCTATCAGCTCGCTAAGAAAGAGTCAAGAAGAAATGAGTAAATGCTACTTTGCCATTTTTTCCAATTAGCATTGACAAAAGAAACCGAAAAAAGAAAGTTCAACTAGCATGTGAACTGTCAATAAACTGTGTTTTTGTTTTAAAGAGGAAAGGTTTATTTTAGCTCATGTGAGTAAGTCACAGATTATATATAGCATTTTAGGATGGGCTCTAATTCAGAACAAGAAAAAATTCAGAATAAAGACTCATTTCACATTTTAATTTCTTAAAAAGTATATTTACTAATACATAAGTATATATGTAGGAGGGTGTTTATATCTGCTAGCATAATAGTATGCATCTAATGTTTATCTGCTCTATTATGTATGTGGTATGAAGGTTGTCAGAATGAATAAATAATGTCAAACACTAAGTATGCCCTTATCCACCTGTATACTAAATTTTATGAATATGTTAGTGATTTGGAGTTTTTTGTTTTTGTTTTTGTGTTG
>PVKA01001723.1:44068-84748 GCA_004027165.1 Ctenomys sociabilis
AAAAAAAAAAAAAAAAAAAAAAAAAAAAAAAAAAAGTTTTTTGTTTTTGTATTGCAGTACTCTGTGCATAAAGTTGAACCAGAACCTTACACATGCTAGGAAAGTGCTCCACCATTGAAAAATATATCTTTAGCCCCATTTTGTTTTGTTTTGAGAAAGGGCCTTACTAAGGTATACAAGATAACCTGAAACTTGCTATCTTGCCTTGACCTCCCAAGTAGTTCTCCCTAGGTAGTATGTTAGTAATTTATACAAACTTGTGAAACTTTTCTAGTTGGTTATATAGGCCTAACAGTGGACTATGGATTGAGCATTTCTGAAATCTGAAATGCTTCCAGATCCAAAATTTTGTGAGTCCTTATATGACACCCCAGGTAGAAAATTCTATGCTTTGAAACTTGTTTTCAAAAAAATTATTTAAAATATTGAGTAAAATTAAAGTCAGGTTCCTATCTGCGTATTCCACCACCACCAACAACCCCCCTTGCCAAATTCAGATCTGCAGTACTTCTCATCCTATGCATTTCAGATAAGGGACACTCATCTTGTAATTATGTGTGTGAGTAAGATATTTCTATTCTGTAGGTAACAGGATGAAGTGATTAGAATGTACACATACCATGTTGATTATTCTTCTATTGCTATTTTCTTAAATTATACTTTGTTGTTTTTTCATGGGTAAAAATTTGTAGGCGTTTTAATTCAAATATGAAAGATATTATATAATCGTATCTTTCCAGTTATAAAATATACTAGATATTATTTCATCTCTCTGAATAGGTGACTACTTTTAAGAAACTAAAGAGTGTTTAGTTCACATTAACTAAAGAGATTCAGGCCTTAAAACCTAGCATTTTTGGAACATGTAGACTTAGTGTCTTTTATTCGAGAAAGCAGTCTCAGTTTGAACTACCTTAAATAACTTATTCTATTTTGATTTGAGAAGTTTAAGGATACTTGAAAATAAGAATTTAAAGCTGTTTTATAAATTATCTAGATCAGATTTTTCATTTACAGCTTTTTATCTCTAGGTTTGTTCACTTATTTAACAAATTAAATTTATTATAGTATGCAAGCCCCATGATGAATAAGAAGTAATATTTAGAACTTTATAGGATAGTAGGAGAGATAAGACAAAGTAGGACAAACTATTAGAATAGTGTATAATAGCAAGTGACTAGTATAATTGAAATATTATGAACAGCCATTTGAAAAGAGGTCTTTGTTAGCTGTGAAGATCAAGAACTTCTTGGAGCATATGACAGTTTAATTGTGTCTTAAAGAAAGGTGGTTTGACAGAAGCATTGCTCGTGAATTCCTTCAGGTGTGAAGAAAGCTACATAGGAAGCAGTGGAAAGTTTAGCAAGTTACAAAATTGATAATGGGAAGTAGAAAGGAAAAATTTTATCCTGATGTAGATGTCACACATGAATCTGGCATGGTGGATATTTGAAAAAATAGTAAGAGGAGGAGGCATGGACTACAAATGATGAGATGCAAATCGCAGGATACCTGATTTAGAATTAAGCCATGGAATAAAAGAAACTAACAGCCTACTCTTCACTTTATTTCACACATCTGAAGAATAAAGCTTTTGAGTAGTAGGACATTTTATAAGTGAAAGGAAAAAGAGATTTATTCTTAGGGAAGATATCAAAGGAGAAGATGAAAGAATTAGATTTGGAATAATTTTCACACTAACTGGTGATTTCATACCATTAGGTCATATGAAGATAGTGCAAGAAGCACATGATTAAGGAAGCCTGGATAAGGAGAAAGTGAAAAAATATGAGAAATAAGTTTAAAGAACAAAGCAAGCCAAGTAGAAAAGATTCTGCAGTACTTAAGAGATTTGGACTATTACTGTTTTGAAAACATCTAATAAAACCAAGTAAATAACACATTACTACCTATATCTGAATTGATCTTAAAGAACTCTTACTTAAAAGTACCTTGTATTTTAGTCTTCTTTTTTTCCCTTTCTTTCTTCTTCATTTCTTTCTCTCCCACCCCCAGCACCTTTGCACTGAACTACCATCAACAACCCTTTGCTTTTATTTTGAATAATAATATTTATGAGGAAGTTTTACAATTTCAAAATATTTTACATTGCAGAATTTTTTATTTTATATATTATACACATACATGGGTTCATTTAAATACATTATTCATTATAGAGAAGATTTTAAAAACCTTTTAAACCCAATATTTTACCTGATGAGGAAACCAGAATGCAGCTTATTAAGTCACTTGCTCATGCATACTTTTTTCTTTATTTATTTATATGTTTAGGTAATGCCAGAAATTGAACCCAGGGCCTTGTATATGCTACACAAACATTCTACCATTGACCTATGCTCACTGATTCCCCTTATCCTATAAGTTTGTTCTGGTTGTATCTGATTGTTTTATTTACTAAAGGTCCTCTCTGATAAAGCAGTAAAGTGTGTGTGTGTGTGTGTTAAAATAGGTACATCAGAAACTTGAAAATATAGTCTATGAGATGGTAAGTGAAATTACTATTTTATGGACCTGCTATTCTTTCTGCCTTACAGCAATCCATAATAAACTATAAGGCTGGATAATTCACAAACTAGATGTCCTTATCAAAATAATTACCCTTTGTATGATTTAGAGGCTACTATAGGTGAATTTGATAAAATAATTTGGTATATGTTCTAGTTTTAATCAGTAGTCAAAAAAAAACCATTTAGGTGCCATGCTCTCAGGACCTCTCCAGACCCAATCTAAACCCAGATCCCGTGAGTGTGTGGGAGAGCTTCTGAACTCCTCTACACCCTATGGAAATCTCCGGACCCAGCCCAGATCCTCTGCATGAGTGAGAACTTCTGCCACACTCTTGGGACCCCTCCAGGCCCAGCCCAAGCCCAGCCCCAGTGAGTGTGTGGGAGAGCATCCACATTCCCTTGCACCTGCTGGACCTCTCCAGATCCAGCCCAGGCCCTTTGTATGACTGAGAACCTCCACCTTACTCTTGGGACCCCTCCAATCTTAGCCCAAACCCAGGCCCTGCAAGTGTGTGGGAGAGCTTCCACACTCCCCTGTGCCTGCTGGACCCCTCCAAACCCAGCCAAGGCCTGGCTGTGAAACTCTGCAGTGGAAATCCCTGCAGAAAGACTATGGGCCAGAACCACCCCCCAAATCCAGGATCAAACATCTTGCCAAGGAGGCACAACAGGTTCACTTCCAAGGGCTGCAGCAGGAAGAAGTTGAGCACAGCAGCCAGACCCCAGCCAGGCACAACTGGATGAATTCAAACTTCGTAGATGTGCACCCAGATTTTAGTAGGTGCTAAGGTTATAACTGCACCAAAGCTCTACACCAAAGGTCAGAGGACAGTGCTATACAAAATGACAAGAAGAAAAATGCAATCTTAGGCCCTGAGCCCACCCAGAACAACTGCAGAGGACATTAGCACAGAAGAAATTGGGAATCACAGCCAGGCGTGGTGGTCCATGCCTGTAATCCCAGCACTTGGGAGGCTGAGGCAGGAGGATTGTTGCGAGTTCGAGACCAGCCTGAGCTACAAAGTGAGCTTAAGGCCAGTCTGAGCTGCATAGTGAGACCCTGTCTCAAAAAGACAAAAAAAAAAAAGAAAGAAATTGGGAATCACACAGCTGAAATGTGTGAATCAATAGCGTCTGAATTACAGAAACAACAGCACGAAGGTATAGAGGAACTCAGATCAGAAATAACCTCTGAAAGAAAAAAGAAGTCTCTGAATTAATAGTGTGTTAAGTAAAGAATCAAATGCAGAAACAAACAGCAAATCAAATCAGAAATAATCTCTGTAGTAAAAGAATTAACTGCTTCTCAAGAAGACACTGATGAAAAAAAAAGAGAGAAGATAGATTCCTTGAATGAGCAATACAGGGAAGATATCACATGAAGCACAGTCAGAGAGATATAGAAGAACTTAAAATCTCAGTCACAACCTTGCATAACCGTTTGAGTGAATGTGAAGATAGAGTTTCAGATCTTGAAGATGCCATCAAGCTAGTGAAAAGTTAAGAAAAGCTTTCTTAAAAACAACTAGGATGCAGGAAAAAATAATTCATCAACTGCAAGACGATGCAAAGATGAACAACATGAGACTAAAAGGCATCAGTGAGAAAGAAGGAGTCAATATAAATGATATAAAAAGAAAATGGACAGAAGTAATAGCAGAAAACTTCCCAAATATGAGGAAACAATCTGATATTCAGGTAACCGAAGAACTCCAAATGACATCAACCCTATTAAAAACACACTGAGAAATATAATAGTCAAGATGTCAGAAATCCAGCACAAGAACAGTACACTAAAAGCTGCTAGAGTAAAGAAACAGATCACCTTTAAAGGAAAGCCCATCAGAATAACAGCAGATTTCACAAACCATGAAGGCAAGAAGAGCATGGAGCAGAGCACTTCAAATCCTCTATGAAAACAAATTCCAGCCCAGACTACTATACCCTGCCAAACTCTCTTTCAGGTTTGATGGAGAAGTGAAATACTTCCATGACAAAGAATAATGAAAGAATTTTATGATGACAAAGCCAACCCTACACACACTACTAAACAATGTTCAAGAGAGGAACCAAAATAATTAGAACTCCATGAATGAAAACAGAAAGAATCCACTAAATATGGCAACAAAATTAAGCACAGAAGAAAAAGGAGTAAACAGCAGGTAAATAGCATGTCAGTCTTAAGTCAGTACATCTCAATTATAACCATCAGATATAAATGAACTCTATTCACCAAGTAAGAGAAATAGACTGGCACAGTGGATTAGGAAACAAAATCCAACAATATACTGTATACAAAAAACACAACTCATACAGAAATTCATAGGCTTAAAGTCAAAGGATGGAAAACAATACTACATGCCCGAGCACCTCAGAAGAAAGCAGGAGTAGCAGTTCTGTTCTCAGTCTCAACTTCAAACCGAGAAGGTTTGAAATGAAATAAAGGAGGCCAGTATATATTGGTTAGGGGAAAAATTCAAGAGGAAGAGGTAACACTCATAAATATCTATGCACCAAATACAGGAGCACCCAACTATATAAGACAAATCTTAATGGACATGAAAAATCTAATATCCAAGGCCATAATTTTAACAGACCTTAACAGCCCCTTATCTCAAAAAGATAGGTTAACCAGACAAAAAATTAGCAAAGAAGTAGCAGAACTGAACCAGAGCTTGGAATAAATGGACCTGGTGGACATACACAGAGTGTTCCACCCAACCACAGCTGAATACAAATTTCTTTCAGCTGCATGTGGGTCATTTTCTAAAATAGACCACATACTAGTCCATAGGTCATGCTTCAGTATATTCAAGAAAACAGAAATGATCCCATCCATATTATCTGACTGCAGTTCAATGAAACTGGAAATAAATGACAAAACCTTAAAAACACTATAAATACATGGAAATTAAACAACACTCTCCTCAGCAATCAATGGGATAAAAATGAAATTAAACAAGAAATTAAGCAATATCTACAATTTAATGAAAAGTCAGGCACAACTTACCAGAACTTATGCAGTGCGATGAAAGCAGTTCTCAGGGGGGAAATCATAGCTATGAACTCACACATTAGGAAAACAGAATGGGAACAAATAAACACCCCAATGCTGCACCTCCAACATCTAGAAAAGGAAGAACAAACCAAACCCAGAGCACAAAGATGGGAAGAAATCATAAAGATTGGAGAACAAATTAATTCAATCGAGATGAAGAAAACAGTTCAAAGAATTAACAAAAAAACTGATTCTCTGAAAGATTAAATAAAATGGTTAAGACTCTGGCCAACCTCATCAAAAAGAGGAAATAAAAAATTCAGGTACAAGCAATAAGGATGAAAAGGGTATAATTACCACAGGCCTAGTGGAAATTCAGATTATTAATAGTTACTCCGAGAATCTTTACTCTCACAGAATAGAAGACACAGACGAAATGGACAGTTTCCTAGAAAGGTACAAATTACCAAAACTGAATCAAGAAAATATAATGATTCTCAATAACCCAGTAATAGCCAATGAAATATGAGATGTAATAAAAAGAAAACCCTACTGACAAAAGTCCAGGCCCTAATGGATGCACAGCTGAATTCTACAAGAAATTTACAGAAGATATAATCCCTACACTCCTCAAACTCTTCAATGAAGTTGAAAAGGAAGTAGTCCTCACAAAATCATTCCTGGAGGCAAGAATTCTACTGTTACCAAAACCAGGGAAAGACACAACTAAAAAAAATAACTATTCGTGAATCTCTCTCATGAACATAGATGCAAAAATCATCAATAAAATCCTAGCAAATAGAATACAGCAAATAAGATGATTATACACCATGACCAGGTAGGCTTCATCCCTGGGATGCAAGGATGGTTCTATATTCGAAAATCCAGGAGCTCCAGTGGCACAATTGGTTAGCGCACGGTACTTATATTCGAAAAATCTATAAATGTAATACACTATATCAATAGAGTGAAATCCAAAAACCAGATGATCATCTCAATTGATGCAGAAAAGTCATTTGACAAAGTCCAACACTCATTCATGTTCAAAATCCTACGGAAAATTGGAATAGAAGGACTCTACTTCAATTTGATAAAAAGCCATCTATGACAACCCAACAACTAACATCATTCTACATGGGAAAAACTGAAATCTTTTACTCTAAGATCTGGTACAAGACAAGGATGTCCTCTATCACCACTCCTTTTCAATTTAGTTCTGGAATCGCTAGCTAGAGCCAGTAGACAAGAGACAGAAATAAAAGTAAGAATAAGTAAAGAAGTTAAATTATCATTATTTGCAGATGACATACTTTACTTGGAAGACCCAAAAAATTTCACCAAGAAACTGCTACAATTGATGCACAAATTCAGTAGCATAGAAGGATACAAAGTCAATACCATTCCTCTACACAGATAACTAATACAATGAGAGGGAAATTAGAGAAACAATACCTTTTACAATAGCACAGTGGAAAATGAAATATCTTGGAATCTAAAAAAGTCAAAGATCTTTTCACAAAAAATTACACTACTCTGAAAAAAGAGATCATAAAGGATTTTTGAAAATGGAAAGATATTCCCTGCTCCTGGATAGGAAGAACTAACATCGTGAAGATTATCATACTCCTAAAATTGTACAGATTTAAGGCAATCCCTATCAAACTACCACTAGCAGCATACTTCCCAGACCTAGAAAAATTGTTCCTAAAATTTATTTGCAACCAGAAGAGACCTAGAATAGCAATGGCCAACAAAGAGAAGGCAGGAAGCATTGCAATTTCTGGCTTGAAATTATACTGCAAGGCTACTGTGATAAAATCAGCATGGTATTGGCAACAAAACAGACCTGAGGATCAATGGAATAGATGAGAAGATTCAAAAGCCTCTGTGAACACACTCAACCACCTTATCTTCAACAAAGGGGCCAAACATGCTTACTGGAAGAAAGATAGCCTGTTTAACAAATGGTGCTGAGAAAAGTGGTTTTCTACTTGCTTTAAACTAAAACTTGACCCAAGTCTATCACTATGCACTAAGTTAAAGTCAAAATGGATAACATCTAAACATTAAAACAGAAACACTCAATCTCCTAGAAGAGAAAGTAGGAAGAACTCTTGAGGACATAGGGGTAGGCAAAGAGTTCATGAAGGAAAATCAAATGTCCTGGGAAACACTTGAAAAAATTAACAACTGGGACCTCCTCTTATTGAGAAGTTTTTATATGTCAAAAAAAAATTACCAACAGTGTGAAAAGAAAACCCACAAATTTCAAAAAAATCTTGACTAATAAGCACTCAGATAAGGTCTGCTCTCTAAAATTTATGAAGAACTAAAAAGCATTAGGGCCCCAAAATTTGAAGACCCAGTCCAGAAATGGGCATCCAAGATGCACACACACTTCTCAGAGGACAAAATTAAGGAAGCAAATAAATATATGAAAAAATGCTCCACATCAGTAGCCATCAATGAAATGCAATGTAAAACAACACTGAGATACTGTCTCACTACAGAAAGAATGTCTATCATTATCATAAAGATATCAACCAACAACAAATGTTGGAGAGGATGTAGGGGAAAAGAAACCCTTCTGCACTGCTGGTGGGAATGTAGACTGGTGCAGCCATTGTGGAAATCAGTGTGGAGACTCCTTAAAAAACTAGGACTGGAAATCCCATTTAAACCAGCTGTCCCCCTACTAGGAATTTTCCCGGAGGAACTGAAAATGTCGTATAATGATATATGCATATGTATGTTTATACCAGCACAATTTGTCATGGCCAAATCTTGGCAACAAACAAGTTGCCAGTCACCTGAGGAAAGGATGGAAAGATGTGGTATTTTTATACAATAGAGTATTACTTAGCTATAAAGAATGATAAACTTGAAACCTTTATATTTAAGTGGATATCACTTGAAGATATATTCATAAGTGAAATAAACCCACATATGTAAATATCATGTAGTCTCCTTAGTATAAGAACTCAAAAGAAGAAATAAAAATAGAATGGTATAACAATAAAAAGGAAAGTTAGAACTTGATTAAACAGTGAACAGAAGGCAAGGAGAAAAGCTGGGAAATATGACATGGGCAAAGCCATACATTTATATGCATAAGGTGATTAAAGCAGTGATCCCAAGAATCTTCAGCGGGTTTTTGAAACTAGCAGTTAATTGGTAGGATTCTCACCCTGAGTATATATGCTGATCCCTGTGGACTAAGCAACTGCACTAAAGATAGCAATGTTTAATAGTAGGGTCGTACTTGGATTGCCTGTCACTGTGATCTTCTAAATATGTACTACTTGTCATGACATACCAATTACTGCCATACTGTCTCTCAAGTAAAAGTTTGTTTAAAAAAAAAAAGGTAATAAATGAAAGCAGACAAGAAAAACATTGTAGGACTGTAGTGCTACAGTGCTGTAAAATATGTAATTATATATTCCTGGTTTTTTGAGGGAGGGGGGACTGCCAATTGAACTCAGGCCCTTGCCCTTGCCAGGGAAGTGCTTATTCTGCTGAGCCATCTCCCCAGCCCCCCTATTTTTTAAAATATTATTTTATTTAAAAATTTTTTTTCTTCATATTCTATAGGGACTTAAAGTTTAACATATCAATACTTAATGGAAAATACTTGTTCCACATCATGTCTAAGGTGTTTGATATTCAGACAGATAGTGACATTAAACTCAACTGCCTATGTTGTAGGGTAATAATGAGCTTAATAATAATAATAATCTTCTCTTCTGGAGGGATAACAACCTAAGTTTGCAGATCAAAAATTAGAGAAAAGGAAGGCCTGCAATGGCAACCAACATTTTGGCCCTAGCCTTTCAAGGTCAGTGAAGATTCAGGACATAATAACATCATGTAACTCAGTTGTGCCCCAAATTTTCTGATCAAGGAGATTATGGGGCCACAGAGGAAAGTGATCGATGATGTAAAGTGTGCCTAAGGAGAGTCACGTGGAGAGAAAACATTCTCTCAGGCTTTCACAGAGAGCAAACTGCTCATGTAATGGCCATGACTCATCCACATGGCTGAAACTGACAAAGGATCTAAGGACTGTGGTACAGGATTTCAGGGTAAATCCTGAAGTAATTTGACTGACCTTGTCAGATACAAAGTTACATTTCTTGTTATATTGGTCTTGCTTTATTTTGGTATTAACCATCCAGCAGAAAAGTATACAGATGCAGTATAAAAAGTAAAGCATTATTAAAATGCAGATCTGTAAAAGGCTCAAGTCAACAACTTCTGACATTGCCAGTCCTATGGAAAATTCACTACTATTATGGACTACTCGACTACATTGGAATATTTTGTTCTATCCACACACCTACAATATTTAATTGCCCTTCTCTGACAAAACTAAACAAAAAAATGGGATGCAAATGAATGACCATTTTGTATTTGTATATTCAAATAGGATCGATATACAGCTACTGTCTCTTAATTCAGTGAATGGAAATATTTGTTCTATTAGTGTTAGTGGACAGGATATCATGTCTGCATCCTGCACAATGGATAACCACTAAAACAACAATATGAAATGTATTAATCATTGAAACTGTTCTAATTGGTTTTGAAACTGCCTCATTGCTATTTATTTCTCAATAAAATTATTTAAAAAGAAGGAAAAAAAAAATATTTAGGGTGCCCAGGGAGATCTCTCAGTAGAATACTTGCTTCCCTGGCAAGCGTAAGGGCTTGAGTTGAATCCCCAGTCCTGCCAAAAAAAAATAAAACAAAACAAACCATTTAGTAATTTTCCCCTACAAAAGCACATTTTACATTTAAACTGAATAATTTTCTTAAACACAATTTTCCTAGATCATCCTATACTTTGAAATGTGATGCTTTAATTTTTAAAGTTATATAAGAAACCAAATGTTGAATTAAGTTATTTACATTAGCCAAGTCTAGTCAAATTGAAATCAGTATTTAAATGCTAAATATTGGGCCAGAGATATACCTCAGTGGCAAGTGCAATTAGGGTTCTCAGTTCGATCCCCAGTACCGCAAAAAAAAAAAAAAAAGTTAAATATTGCATTAGGCAGTTTGTTCTTTATTTTCTTTGGGAATCTTGGTAGGGGGCCATACTTGGGATTGATCCTAGTTATTTACCCATGCCAAACAAACTCTATACCACTGTGATTCATTCCCACCTTAAGACATGTTTCTTGTTATTATCTCCATTCAATACTCAGGATGCACTGTAGAGGTATAGAGTGGAAACTCATCACTTTTACCTCTCCACTCTTCCAAAATTCTGAAACAGGAGCATGGAGTCTACCAGCAGAATGTGTACGTCATCTGATTAAGGGCTGAAATATCTGATCTAAATTAAGGTACAACTGATTCTTTTGTGGTAGGTGTTTTTCTCACAGTTAATAGATGGAGAGATTTGAACTCGTAGAAAGTTTGTGATTCATTCACATATAGTTTTGGTGGTATTAGAGATCAAACACAGAAGTACTCAACTGCTGAGCTGCATCTCCAGTTCTTATTTTTCAAGATAAGATCTTTCCAAGTTGCCCAGAATGTTTTGCACCTTGAGATCCTCCTGTTTAACCTCCCAGAGTGATGAGATTATTGGCATGTGTCACTATACCTGGCTTAATTTTTAAAACAATGTCTCACAAATTTGCTTAGGCTGTACTTGAATTTGGAGTCTTGTGCCTTGGCATCCTAAATAGCTGGGATTACTGCTGGAATTACAGGTGTGTTGGCACTGTGCCCAGATTTGTGAAGGTTTCATGGTCCTTTTCTCAGATCAAAGGTCATCAAAGTTTTTCTGTAAAGAATTCTGTAGTTAACATTCCAGACTTGCAGCCAAGAGGGAAAACTAAAGCCAGAGTGTAGATACTTACATACAGGAGACAAATAGCTGCAAGTTTTTATTCACAAAACTAAATATAGGACAGTAATTGAATAAAAAAATTTTAAATATAGGCCTATTGTTAGAGTCATATAGGCATAACATTTTACTTTATTTACAAATACCCCTAAGGATTGTTGGCTCAAAACAGATGGCAGGGCAGATTTGGCCTATAGGCCATAATTTGTTGACTATATGATAAGTTATCATGTGTTTGTAATACATTTGAGCTTGAACAAAACTCAGTGTTCTATTGTTGTATTCTTTGTAAAGATAAAATATTCACAGAAAATGTCACTTTTAAATATTTTTAATTTAAGTATTCTTTTTTTGTGGAGAGAAAGAAGTGTTGCTGCTCATCATTCTTGAGTGGTCCTTTGATAATTTTCTGAGTTTTTAAAGAAGCAAAAACTTGTAAAATAAACCTTTTAGAGGAACTATGTAGTCTGTACTATGTAATCCTAAGGACATAGACATTAATATAGTTTTGAGTATCAAATATTCTGTATATTATGTGAAGCAGGAAATTAAATGACTTTTCAGAATTAAAATTTAATATTCAGCCATCCCATTTTGCGTTTTTTTCTTTATACATTGAATAAAATGAGTCACAAGGCAAAGCCTTTATTAAACGGTTCATAGTTTCAGTTGTGAGAGTAATGATTTCTATTCTTGTAACTACTTTAAAGTTTTATAAATGAACTTTATTTAGTTAAGATGCAACCGACGAGCTCCTCACAACTGACAGTTTATTTTTCTAGAATTTCTGTGTAAGATATATTCATTCCTCAGTAATGAACTTTACATATACTGTATCACAGCCGTGTTCCTAATATAATTATACACAGCATGCAGTTAGCCATGCTCTGGTACGATACTTATATCTGTGGTGGCATTCACTAAGATGTCTGTCTGGTGGTGTAATGTTTCAGCACTTGAATATTTGGTGTTTCTTGGTTTGTTGTAATTTCATATTTTCAAGTTTGGTCTGTTTACCTTTTATTTTTGTGTCTTTTCTTTCTGTGTTCTCCCCACCTCTCTGCTACACCTTTCTTTTGGCAAAGTTGAGGATTTCTGCCTTCAACATACATTGTTGGTCTTGTCTTCTGTTTTTGTTAGGAGGGACAGCAGTGTGATAAAAGAGGAAATCAAAGCCTTTCTTGCCAATCGGAGGATTTCCCAAGCAGTTGTTGCACAGGTAACAGGTAAGAGCTGAAGAGTCCTTTATTCTGGAATCGTGTCTATTCTCTGCCTTCTGTGCAGATGTTGAATATTGCTTGCATTTCTGCATTGCAGTGCACATCTGTCAATTTAGGCATAAATGTATCCCTGTGATTTAAGACCATTGTCTCTCATATCACAGAACTTCTCCAGTGATTTTTTTTTTCTTGTGGTAGTAAATTTAATAACATTCATAATAAGCAAAACATTCCATTTTGTGACTAAAACAGTATTTCTTATTTTGTTTTAATTGAACAGAGTTTATGACACATGCATATCGAACTGCTATCTGCGTTTCATTTTTTTAAAGCTTTGCAGTCCTCCAAATCTAATCCCTGATTTTACCAGTTAAAAAGTGATTCATAAAGGTAAAGAAAGGTTTTTTTAAGCCACTTTTCTGTATGTGAAAGCATTTCCTCAAATCGTTGCTGAGAAGATGAGAATTACCATTGTCTTCTCTTTGTCCTTTATATCCCATCCCATTCTCCACTCCAGTCTTAAGTCCCATCCCTAGTATGTGGTGTATATATGTCATTCTCTATCCAGATCGCTTTTTTTTACAAAGTTCTTAAATTTAGGTGTAGCTTGTCTTTTCTTTGTTAGTATGTGGTCTATCTTTCATTGAAAATAATGATATCCCAAAATATTAGTATTCTTTAGAGGAAAGAAACTGAACTACATTTCCTACTTACTATATTGTAGTTTTTGCAGTGGTAAATATAAAATCTGATTTCTCCCTTCTTTTTTTTTTTTTCAACATGTTATGTACTACAAAGCTTTGTTATGGTCTTTTTGCCTCTCTGTGTTACTTTTCTTGTTATGAAACACTTGGATCTATTCTACAGCAGCACCTTACAATTTTAAGATACTCCTTTTTTTCTTCTCTACACATTGACACTGAGCACTAATTTACCTAAAATGTTTTTGGTGACTGTTAATTCAGTTGAAAATGAAATTCGAAATTTAGATGTGTTAAATTTAGTATCAAATATCTAAGTTCACCTAACCTACCCCCCTTCCTCTTTGGTTTTGGTTTTTGATACAGGATCTCATTGTACAGTTCATACTGGACTCAAACTTAGTATGTAGCCTAGGCTGGCCTCGAACTTGCAGTGATCCTCCTACCTCAGCTTCCCAAGTGCTGGGAATAGAGAGCTGTGTCACTATGCCTACCTTCAATGAATCTTTCATAATGTGTGTGTTACTTTAGTGATATGCTTCTAAATGTCATTTGTGTTTGATAAAAGACTTTTAAGGCACACCTTCCATATAAAAGCCAGAGAAGAGGAGGGCTGTATGCATTTAACTGTTGTAGTCTGTAGGTGTTTGTTAGTTTTCTTAAGGAAAGATTTGTTTTGGCTTAAATTCTTTATCTGGAAGGACTATGTCATGATGCTTAAGAGACAGTATAAGGGCAAGTTATATAGGTTTTAGTGAAACTCACTGATGTGTTGTGTTATGGAAAAGATGGAATGTTGTCTTTTTGCACTTTTATTTTAGCTTCCATGATAGGAAACAATACTGTCTTCTAGTTTGCAGGCCTAAAAAGTACAAAAAACAAAATTAGTTTTGTAGCCCAATATTAGAAAATTGCCTTGTTTAGGTGGAAAAATTTCTGAGTACATTGAACGCACTGAATCTTGAGTCATCTTGGACTTTTCAAAAAATTGCTTTGAAACTTACCTAACTTTGATTTAGATCATCCTAAGATAGCTTTGGTAAGCATTGCTTATGCATATCAAAAGCACTAGATGTACTATCATGAGCTGAATGTGATACATTAAACATTGTCATCTTGGAAAGAGAAGCTGAAAGATGTTTTCGTATCTTGCTATGCAAAATGTAGTCCATGAAATAGCAACACTGGTGTCACCAGGAAGCTTGTTAGAGTGCTACCCTATACCCTTACAGATAGAATTTACATCTTATAAGACTCAAGTAGGGCCAGCAAGATAGCTCAGCAGACTAAGCACCTGCTTAAGCAAGTTCAGGGCCCTGGAGTCATTGCTGGCACATCATGCCACAGCAGCCCCACCCTGGGTGTGCTGAGCCAGCCACTGAGACCAAGCATGGTGACACACACCTGTAATCCTCCGATTGGCAGTAGTGGTGCTACGGAGGCTAAAACAGGATGATCACTGTGAGTCTGAGCTGCATAGTGAGACCCTGAACCAAATACATTAAAACAAACAAACAAAAAAACTCAAGTAGTCTAGGCTTGAAAATACTTTGCTATACTAGGAGACTGATAAACTTTCCTGGTCTTAATTTCTGTGGAATAGAATTGCTTGATTTGCTTGGTGTTATGCCAGCTCCTGTTTTTGAAAGCAAAAGATGGAAAAGGAAGTTCCTTAAAATGACTCCAGCTTCCTTTTTTTATTGCTGTCTTCAGTATACTCCCTGAGTTAAGCTACTTTAAATTTTTAGAATTCTGCTCACTTGTATGCTTCCAGTTCTTTGGTTGTACCAAGTCTCACCCCAGCCTTATCAGTTCCTCTTACTAATACTACCTTTAGTTAACTAAATACTACCTTTAGTTATTATCTTCATTTGATTTTGATGTAATTCATACGTTCTGAGTATAATTAATTAGATCTAGTTCACTGCCCTGAGGTTAATGCTCCAATATAGAGTAATATTCTTCAAAGGCTGTGACTTTTTCCTACATGTGCTCAGAAAGTCTAGCATTAAAACTGTACTGTAAACATTTTACATTTACCTAGTTACCTTATAGAACTACTTCATGTGGTGTAACACTCCTGTTACACCACAAACAAGGACTTAACACAAATTGTACATGTAAAGAACTGTCCAGAATAACTTCTCCAGAAATAATATTTGCTCAACAGACACTACATGAAGTTATGCCCATAAAGAAGTTGAAATTTGCTTTTATCTCCAAGGCTGGAGAATGAGGTTCAATTGATAACCATATTCATTTATGTGTCATCTGGATCACCTTACTGACTGTGTGTGTGTGTGTGTGTGTGTGTGTGTGTGTGTGTGTGTGTGTCTACAGGGTCTCATAACACAGATTGGACTCATAAGTGATCCTCATGTTCTCAGCCTCTCAAGTACTGGGATTATAGGCATGTGCCACCATGCCCAATCTCAGCGAGCCCCAGGGGCAGCGCTGGCAGTAGTGGTGCCGGGAATCAAACCCTGGTTCCTACACTTTGCCTAAGCAGATGGGTTAGTCCGCTGAACTATCTGTGTATTATTAAATATGTTACATTTTTTTGTCCAGCCTGTCCAGCTCTCAATCTAAGAAAAGTAGAGCTAATTGGAGAGGTGAGGTCTTGCTAGATAATAGTGAATTAATGAGAACCTCAATGAAATCTGGTCTCATAATTCATCCATCTAGGATAAGAACCTGCCTGAATAGGGAAACCCTCTAGCACCTAGAGCTCAATCTCTAAAATATTTTAGTTATATAAACATAGTGTTCTGTCTTTAAACAAGTTTGTCAAATATATCTTAAAAGAATATCTATGTAATGACATCAGCCCTAAAATTAATATATACAGTGTTATAGAATCTTATTCTTTAACAAATCCCCTTAAAGTCATTTAAGGTCAACTGTACAACATGAAATCAACTTTGATATAAAAATGAGAGCAAATAGTGCCTAATAAAGGAAAATGCTAAATAACAAAGTGTATCAAGGTACAAAATTATAACACCTGTGCTGTTCCAGAAACAAATTGACCTTTTCATAGATTTGGATGATTTCTCTCATAAGATAAACAAGAAGTTCTTGGGTAGGGTCTATATAAATATGCTACTAATAGGAAAACTGACAATATAAACAGGATATAATAACCATGCCTGCTGAATTCCCAGCATGTTTCTGTAGCTTTCTTCACAGTTGCAGCTGCTCTCACCCAGGGTGGATTTTTACTTCTGTAAGAAAAAGGCAGAGTCTAAACTGTCACTAACAATGATAATGGAGTAGTGAGCATACCTTTACTTTGTAATAAACACATGTATTATATTTGCTTCCAGGATAAAATATGTTCCTAGACTCTACATATTTTTAGAACATACATTTTTTAAATGACCTCTGGGGGGAAAAATCATGCACAAAGAATAAACTGGTAAGTAGGCAGAACTTAATGTGTGTTTCTTTTTTTTTTTTTTTTTTGTCTTTTTGAGACAGGGTCTCACTATGCAGTTCAGGCTGGCCTTAAGCTCACTTTGTAGCTCAGGCTGGTCTGGAACTCACAACAATCCTCCTGCCTCAGCCTCCCGAGTGCTGGGATTACAGACATGCGCCACCACGCCCGGCTTAATGTGTGTTTCTAAGCCAAAGAAATATACTGTTTGAGTTCTGAGGAAAAAATAAATGTATGGAAGAAGATAAACATTTAGCACTTATGAATTTCAAAAAATGTTATAATTTTGTATTTTTTTTAAACTGTAGTAGTATAGTGGAAAAGCAACAGAATTCTAGGATTCTACCTCTCAGACATTAGATTGCCTTGTGACCTGGAGTCTCATTTTTCTTATTCATAAAAAGAGTTTTTGTCTTGGTCCATTTGGGCTGGTAATTATAACAAAATACACACACTGGATAGTTTCTCATAGTTCTGTAAACTAGAAGGTCTAAGATCAAAGCCAATTCAGTGTTGGTTAGAGCTCTCTTCTGGCTTAGATTGCCTCTTGCTGTGTCTTCACGTGTTTGAAGCATGAGAGATAGCTCTTGACCTTGTTTTTACTAGGCACAAATTCCATTCTTAAAGGTTTCATCCCACTCAAGCTATTCACTCCCTGAAGGTGTTTCATGAATTTTAAGAAGACATAAACTCTCAGAACATAGTAGTTTCTGAGTGTGTTCAGCTGTTACCAAATCCAATCAAGTGCTTGAACAAACTGCAGCTGGCCTCTTAAACCAGAGACCTATAAAATTTTGAAGTTGTTCAGTATTTATTCATTTGGAGCTGGGGAGATAGCTCAGTAGTCTGATCACCTGCCTGGCAAGCCCAAGGACCCTGGTTTGATCCCTGGTACCACATGCCCTGTTGGCCCTGGAACCCCAGGCATACTGTGCTAGCTAGTGAAACCGGGCATGGTGGTACATCCGTATAATCCCAGCGCTGGGGAAGCTGAGATCAGAGGATCACTAACAGTCCAAGATGTGTAGTGAGACCTTGTACCAAATAAATAATTAAGTAAAATATATTCATTCTACCTTGCAAAAAGCTTTTAGTATAAGAATGAACTTAAAGATATACAGGTCAAATGTGGATTTTTTATTTTTTGTGTTGGTACTGGGAATCGAACTCAGGACCTTGTTCTTGCTAGGTAGGCACTTTAGCCACTGAGATATCTCCCCAGAAGATCTTTTTGTTTGTTTTGTGAATTTGGAAGGTTTTTTTTTTTTTTTTTGGCTAGTTGAGGCTGCCTTAGGGGCGCATCTGGTGCAGTTTGGGGAGCTGAGGATTGAACCGCGCGCGGTCCCCTGCACCTGACTGCATTTGCCTAAGCTGCACTTCAAACAACTGAGATATCTGATTTTTTATTTTTAAAATCACTTTTGTTTAGATAAAATTTGCATATAGGTACAGTCCTCTCTGAGTAGCAAATTCACGTAGAAGTGTGTAATCATTACCAAAACTCAAGACATATAACATTTTCAGTATTCCATCAACTTTCAGTCCTGTTTGTAGTCAGATACTTCGGCCCCATGGCAGTCACTCATCTGCTTCTGACTGTATTGTTTTGCCTTTTGTAGAAATATATGTGGCTGTAATTATACAATTTATAACTGGTTTCAGGCTTTACTTAGATGATTTTGAGATTCATTAGTGTTTTTATATGCATTATTAATTCGTAAGTTAAATACTGAGTCCTGTTTCATTGAATAAATAGGAAAAAATTAGCCCATTACTTATAAGTTAATATACACTTGGATTATTTCCAGAAATTGGATAATATGAACATTTATCTACCAGATTTTGAGTGGGATATGTTTTAGTTAACATACAGTTTGGATTGTGGGGTTTTGTTCAGTATGTGTTTTAACTTTTTACGGACTGCCAAATTGTTTTCCAAAATCTTATATTGTCTTGCATTTTCCACTAGCAGTGGGTTAGTATTCTAGGTGCTCCATACTCTTTTCAGTACTTGGTATTTGTGCTTTTCCATAAATTTAGGTAGTCTAGTGCATATGTAATGGTATCTCACCCTAATTTTGTCTTGCATTTTCTCAATGACAGTTACATTGAGCATCCTTGCATGTGATTATTTGCTGTTTATGTATCTTTTTTAGGTGATGTGTGTCATGTCTTTTGCCCATCATATTTTATTTTTTGTCTTTTGGAGACATGGTTTTGTTATGCAGGTTTTTTTTTTTTTTTGGTTTTTTTTTTGTATTTTAGTGTTCAAACACTTTATACAAAGTGTTCAGGGTCTCACTGCTATATCAGACTTTCTGGGATCTGCTTGTTTACAGCCTCCCAAGAGCTGAGATTACAGGTGCATGCTACCACGCCCAGTCTCAGTAGAAGGCTCAGTGTGCCCCAGGGGCAGGGCCAGCACAGCCAGGCTGGGAAGCAAACCCTTGGCCCCTGAGCCTGTACTATGCAGTTCAGATTGGCCCTGAATTCACTGTGTAGTTATTTATCTTTTTTATTTCCTTATGGTTTATTTTTTTGTGCCCTAAAAAAGATGAAGAACAAAGTCTCAAAGATTTTTTTTCTTGTATTTGCTTCTAGAACTTTTATTTTAATGTTGGTCCAACATTTGGTTTTATGAATGATTTCAGGTTAACTTTTACATCTGTATCAGGTAAAGATTGAAGCTTCATTTTTTTTCCATCTGGAGATCTGATTGTTAGAACACTATTTATTGAAAATTCCAGCCTTTTCCCTTTCAGTTATATTGCCATGTTTGTGAAAAATAAATTGAACATAAAAATATGATATATGGTCTATTTCTGGGCTCTCGGGTCTGCTCCATTGATGTTTATTTTTATCCATACAGAAATCTAAAACTGGATTATTGTACACTCAACAGTGAATCTTAAAATCTTAAAGTATGTTTTCTTCCAACTTTTTCTTCTTTAGCATCACTATTAACATTCTTGATCTTTTGCATTTCTGTTGTAACTTTATTTTTTGTTTGTTTGCTTGTTTTGAGATTTAGTCTTGCTGTGTAATCTAGACTAGCTCTAAACTCACTGTAGAGCTCAGTCTGGTCTTGAACTCATGGCAGTCTTCCTGCCTCAGCCTTTCGAGTAGTAGGATTACATACATGTGCTACCAAATCTGGCTTTCCATACATATTTTAGAGCAAGGTTTTTCAATTTCTACAGAAGTACTAGTTTGGGATTGGACTTGTGTTAAATATATAATATAATCAATCTGACATTAGGAATTGATATTTTAACCATAATGGGTCTGAATCTATTCATATGGTGTATCTCTCTATTTGTGTAGGTTTTCTTTGTTAACACTTTTTGTTAGGTCTTTACACATACTTTTCTTAATTTCTCTGTAATTTTTTTTTTCTGTTATATTGGTGCTGCTTTACTTTTGATACCTAGTTTCTTGTATCATAGAGCAGTTGATTTTAGTATACTGATCTTAGTTCTTTGACTTTGCTTAATTTGTTCTAGTAATTTTTAAAAATCAGTATTTGGTTTTTGTTCACAGTCTTCTATGAATAGAGATAACTTTACTCTTCCTTTTCAGTGTGTATTTATTTCGTTTTCTTGCCATATTACTTGGACCAGGCCCTTCAGTTCAGTCTTGACCACTGATGAGAACAGACATGTTTGGTTTATCTTCAGTGTTATGGAACCGTCCTTCACCATTGTGACTGAAGCTGTAGGCTTTCCATAAGTGTTCTTTATTGGGAAGCCTTTTAAGGAAAGTTCCCTTCTGTTGCTAATTTGAAGAGTTTTAAAATTATGATTAGATGTTATATTTTGTCAGATACTTTTTTTTTTCACCTATTAAGTTGAATATTTGATTTTGTGTTTTATGTTTGTGTTTATATTTAATTATATTGACTTGCATTTGGGGAAAAACTCTACTCAGTCATGGTACTCTAAATTTTTTTTATATTTGATTTAATTTTCTGATGTTTTCTTAAGACTTGTTGCGTCTGTGTTCACTAGCGGTATTGTTTATTTATTTATTTATTGTATTTTAGGACAGGGTCTATAGGGTTTCATTACAAATTGGACTCATAATGATCTGCCTGTGTTCAGCCTCCCAGGAGCTGGGATTATAAGTGTGTACCACCGTGCTCAGTCTCAATAACCATCTCAGCACAACCCGGGGGGAGGGCCAGCATGGTACACTGGAGACCAAACCCTGGCTGCTGCCCTCTGCCTAAGCAGGCACTTTAGTCAGGTGAGCTATTTGGCCAGCCATCTAGAGGTATTGTTTTAGATTGATGTGTTTTGTTTTTTTCTAATTCTTGTTTTGTCTATGATTAGTATTGCTATCATGGAAACACTGTCTGTGAGTTGGAAAGTGTTCATTTCTCTTGTATTTTCTGGACAAGCTAGTATAGAATTGGTATGATTTCTTCCTTGAACTTTTTTACTGTGAGACAGCCTTCCTATTGTGGTGAATAGCTTACTGTGGCCGTGACCTATTGCCTATGTCTAATCCTGTAAAGTTGATTCCTGGCGCTGAAGTCAGTAGTATAAAATATGAAGCAGTAGATATTATCAGGCTCCTGTTTTCTTTTGCTTTGGGCTTACTAGGCAAGTACTTTTCAACTAAGTTACATGCCTAATCCATTTATTTATTTATTTATTTGTTTGTTTGTTTATTTATTTATTTATGTTGAGACAGGGTCTTGTTAAATTGTTCAGGCTGCCCTCCAACTTATTATCCTTCTGCCTCAACCTCTTAAGTAACTGGCATGATAGCCATAGACCACCACACCTGGTTGATTGGACCCTTAATCCCTTATATTGCCAGCTCTTTCTATATGATTTTACAAGGGGCAAGAATATTGTTTTCCCTTACATTTTCTTAAAATAATAGGCTTACAAACTACAAACTAAATTGCTGTATCTAATTAGCTAATATCTGATTAGCTTTAGATACAGCAGTGGCCCTTCCCTTTGCTTTTGTGACAGCTGAGTGAAGAATATGATGTTTATTTGTTAAGCTATGAGATTTTTGCTGCCTGCAGCAGTTTAAAAACTATGGAGTAACCTGTCTATAGATATCCTAAGCAGATCTGTGAAAAACATCTTGGTTTTGAAGCCATTCATTTTAACGTTATATTATAGTTTATGACATTATCCCCAGCCTCCCTAAATTCTGGGATTACAGCTCTGCACCATACCAAGAACATTCTCTTTTCTCTTTTTTTCCTTTTATTTTTCCATTTCTCTCTTTTCTTTCTTGTCTCCCTTCCTTTCTCCTCCCCTCTCTTGCCTTCCCCTCTGCTCTACTTCCTTTTTTTGAGACAAAGTCTCACTATGTTGCTCATGACTAACCTCCAACTCAGCCTCCTTCCCAAATGCTGGAATTATAGGAAGGTACCACCATGCTCAGCTTGCCATTTTCTTAGGTATTCTTCTTCAACAGTTTTAAGGAAGATTATTCTTTGTTAATAAATACATTTTGAATGACAACTTTTACAAGTTTGTCTTGATTTTTCTAGGAGATAAACATTATAGTTTGAATGTCAGGTTTGAAAATAGTTATGCATAATGATGATATTAATTACGAATACCCATTAAGCTGTCTTCTGACTCCATTGATTTTAGTTTGGGCTCTGCTTTATTTATCACTCTAAATCCCTAAAAGGACACATAAAGCCACAATGAGACTTGTATAAGTAGCTGGCTCTACTGTATACTAGCATGCACTATCTTAGCTGGACCTCTTCTTTACAGAGGTTTTATTTTTAGATGTCATTTATTTAACACTTGCCAAGTGCTAGATGCTGCGCTGTTTTATAGATATGCGAAGCTGGTGTGAACTTCAAAGATGATATCAAGGCTAAAGGAGATCGACTCATTTGCTAGTAGCTGTGCTGCTGGTTGCTACTTCTTTTGCTGCAAAGCTAGTATCCCTAACATAGCAATTCAGTATGAGGAGAAAGTACAATATCATGGTAGCCAAGTGCAGGACTTTGAGAGTGAACTACTGAGTTCAAAATCTGATTTCAGTCCTTACTAGTTATATAACTCTGGGCAAGTTATTAAACAAATGCCCTACTCTTTAGCTTTTTTTTCGCCCTAGAAAATGGGAGTAATAATTCTTACCTGAAAGAGTTCAGCTTTGTTGTTTTGTTTGAGGTGAGAGTCTTCCCATGTTACTCTAGCTGGCCCCTAACTCCTGAGCATAAGCAGTCCTGGTGCCCCACCCTCTCACATAGCTGGGACTACAGACATATACCATGGTGAAGGGTCTAGGAAAGTTCTGTTTTAATTTGTGAGTTCTGGAGGTTGAACCCAGGCAGTGCTGATGTACATTCCTAGCTCTTTTTAAATTTTTAATTTTGAGACAAGGTCTTGCTAATTTGCTTAGACTGAGTTAGGACTTGCAGTCCTTCTGCTTTGGCTTCCTGAGTAGCTGATATTACAGTTGTATGCCACCAGCATGGATAGCCAAAGTGTTTTTGAGTGGATTAAATGACTTAGTTCAGGTAAAGTTTCAAATGACACAGTAAACACTGTAAAAATTTACTATGATTTATATAACTATCACAGCTGCTTCACTTTTATCATTGTTTCTCTTTCTCCAAAGTGACTTCTGTGAAGCTAAGCTTCCTGAAACTGTTAACAATTGCTATAGCCTTTTTCTATTTAATAATGAACTTGCAAAAAATAAATTTAAAATTTTACAATAAATTTACTTTTTTTGTTATTTTTGAAGTAACATCTCACTGGTAATTCAGGCTGGCCTCAAACTCAGACTCAGCCTCCCCTGAGTGCAGGAATTATAGGTGTAAACTAACATGCCCCCAGAATAAACGTTTTCTTAAAAATTCTTAATGGGATCTCACTAAATTACCCAGGCTGTTAAAAAAAAAAAAACCTCTTTAATTCAAGTGATCTTCTTGCCTAGCCTCCCATATAGCTGGGACTACAGATGCATATCCCCATACCTAGCTGAAATTACTTTTTATATTAGGAAATATATATTATTGTTGCAAATTGTATCAAACCTGATGGAACACGCTCTGCACCAGTGGGTTAGAAGGCAGCTTTTATTACACCAGCAGGCTGGTGGGAACCAGGTCCAAATCACCAGCCCCTGCTTTGAGTAAAATAGCAACTTGTAGATATTTTGTAAGCAGGAAGTACAAAGTCGATACAGGGTTATTCTGTACTTGGCTATGTTTGGTCACAGGTTGTCAGGCAGATGTGTCTGGGGGGCAGGTTTAGTTAGAGGGGTCATTCATCATGAGGCAGGAAGGTCTAGGGAATTTAAGGACTGAGTAAGCAGTTAATATTAAGTGTCCTTCACAGGGCTATCCTGTCCCAGGTAGATAGTCCTTGAAACAGGCTAGCAAAACAGGATATATTTGAAGACTATTGTGCAGCTACACAAATAGAGCTGAGTCAAATTATCTCTGAGTCTCAGCTGGGTAGGCAGTTCAGTCAAGGCTGGCTGGGTATGATGGTCCAGTTATGAAGCTATTATTTTTAAAGTTTTCTGTTACATTCTGAAGTACCTTCAGAAGGGTATATGGTGCTAAATCTTTCTGTGTCATCCATAGACTCCCAAGAAGTGAACATTAGTTTTGTAGACATATTTTATGTATTAAAAGAAAATAAACATGCATTTCTCATTTTGTGCCAGTAAGGTGATATGTCATGTCAGATATTCTACATATAGCTTTTTAAACTTGGAAGTTATCTTATATTAGTGTTCAAGGAGTACTATTTCACTATTTTTTACTCATCATTCACATTTGGCAATTCAATGATTTGAGACATTAGGGCTGGCCAGATAGCTCAGCATACTAAAGTGGTTCAATCCCCATGTACCATGCTGGCCCCACCACTGAGACAGTGCTTGAGACTGGGCCTGGTGGCGCACCCCTATAATCCTAGCACTGGGGAGGCTGAAAACAGGATCACTACATGTCCAGTCTACCTAGTGAGACCCTGTAGACCTTGTACCAAATACAAATAATAATAATTTGAGACATTTAAAATTTTGTATGTAGTGAGCACTAGTTAAATATACTGGCTTAATACATTAAGCATAATGTTTTTAAATAGAGATTTCAACTTGTCTTTGTGTGTGTTTGTGTGTGTGGTGCTGTGAATCCAACCCAGGGTTTATAGGCAAATGAGTTACCACTGAGGTACACCAATAGTCCCTGATTTTATTGTTCTTGAAAATATAAATACTTTTGTATGAGTAACATTTCTTTTTTTTTTAAATCATACTTCTTTTGACCATGTATTTTCTCTTACAGAAATTTTCCCTATAGAAATACTCACTTGTGTCTAGAATGGTTACTGTACAAAAAGGTTTACTGAACATGAAACGGTAGCAACTTTTGTTCATCAATAGGGAGGTAGTTTTTTTTTTTTGGTAGAACTGGGGATTGAACTCAGGTCCTTGCACTTGCCACGGAAGCACTTATTCCACTGAGCCATCTCCCCAGCCCTTAGGGAGAGTTTGATACATAGTGGTATGTACATAATATGGAGTACTGTTAGTTCCTAAAAGAGTAAGGCAAATTTATTTGAAGTGGAATGAAGGGAATGTGTTGAGAAGTGACTGGAAAATTACTTATTTTCATTCCTTTTGGGTTTTATACTCCATGTATGACTTCTGTACTTAAAAAAAACAATTAGAAAAAAGTTGAAATACCAGTTTTGTAAGTATATACTTTGTCACAGACTCAAAAATAATTGTTCCTGCCCAGATTCATCCAAGAAGTCATTAGTTTGCTCTATATGTTATCTGATATCAATCAGAATAATAAGAATGCATTAATGTTGATTCTAAAATTTATCTGTGAGGCTAAAATACATAGTAGGAATATCTTAGAGAATCTTTATGGAAATTGAGTGAAAGAATTTGAACAAATTTGCCATACCAAAGAATAGGTAATACAGGGTCATTGTCATGTAGATGTATAGTATTATATGTTATACAGACCAGAGTTTATTAATAGACCCTTAGAAATATGGGAATTAAACTTAAATAAAGGAAATGTTACAAATATGTTAGAACTTAGTGTTTTCCCATTTATTAAAAATATACATATCAATATCCAACCAGGAACAAAGATCAGTTTCCTTGTGTAAAGAACTAAATATATGTTAATATATTACAAAGAAAAGATTTTATACTACTATTTGAAAATACTAAATATTTTTACTGAAGGACCAGCAAGATAGCTCAGCAGACTAAGTACCTGCTTAGGCAAGCTTAGGGACTGGGGTTTGATCCCTGGCACCATATACCATGTAAGCCCTGCTCCCTAGCACACTGAGGCAGCCACCACACTTCTAATCCCAGCACTGGGAAGGCTGAACACAGGAAGATCACTATGAGTCTGAGCGTAGTGAGTCCCTTCACCAAATACATTAAAAAATGATGATTATTGTTTTTTTTTTTTTTTTTTTTTTTTTTTTTTTATGGAACCGGGGATTGAACTCAGGCCCTTGTGCTTACCAGGGAAGCGCTTATTCCACTGAGCCATGTCCCTGGCCCCTATTATTGTTTTGAGGTAGGAAAATCTTTCCTGATTAACAAAACCCCAGGGGCCGGGGAGATGGCTCAGTAGAATAAGTACTTCCCTGGCAAGTTCAAGGGCCTGAGTTCAATCCCTGGTTCTGCCCCCCCCCCCAAAAAAAACCAAAACATAAATTTGGATTGATGTAACTCTGTGAAAAGTTTATGTTAAATAAATGATACCTTAGGCAAAATTCATGGTGAAAGGTGTTTATAGCACATAGAAAGGAGAAGCTTGGTATTTAAGATACATCAAAAGAATCTTAGGACCCAGGGAGATAGCTCAGCTACAGTGCCTGCCTAGCAAGTACAAGGTCCTGAGTTTCATTGCCAGTACCAAAAAAAGTAGTGAAAAGAGCTCTTAAAACTATTATGAAAGCAACAAATTATCCAAAAAATCTGTGAAGAATATCAGTGTATAACTTGTACCAGACAAAATATAAATGGCCACTAAACATATGAAAGGATTTGAAGCCTCTTAGAAAATTAAGTAACAGTTTAATTTTTTTAAGATAAAAAAGAGTTGGCCAGCATAGCAGAAAACATGAAAAAAATCAAGGAACACTTCTGTGCCACTTTTGGGCATTCTTATCTGAAAAAAACAATAGAACAGAAACTGAAGAAAAATATATCTTTAGGGGAGCAATAGTATAAACTTGAAACATATTAAACCAAGTAAGAATTCTAGCTCAAAATCAAAGAAAATAATGGGCACTGACACTTGCCATCTCTATTATGGAGAAGGAACTAATTTCTGTGAAAGAATATTAATTATGAAAGGCTAGCCCATGATCTTTTGCTTACCAGTTAACAGTTTCAAGAGTGGACCAAAAGAAATAATTGGAATATCCCTGTATAAAATCGGTTTAATATCAAAGTCCCATACCTGTCAGCAGTCATCTTCTTCTCCCTGTCTCTGTACCTTGCAAGCACTAATTTACTTTCTTCTTCTAGATTTATGTATAGGCAGATTTGTAGACAAAAATGTGAACTTTGGTGTCTGACTTCCTTCTACTTAGAATGTTTTCAAGTTTCATGTAAGTTGAAGTCTGCATTAGCCTCTCATTCCTTTAAGTGAATAATATGCCATTATGTTTTATTTCTCTATTTGGCAGATAATAGACATTTGCTTTACTTACACTAATTGACTATTCTAAGTGCTATGAATATTTTGTGTTCATTTTTTTTTTTTAATGTAATTAGTACATGGTCTACAGGGTCTCTATACACAGATCAGACTTGTAGTGATCCTCCTGTTTTCAGCCTCCCAAGCACTGGGATTACAGGCCTGTGCCACTATCCCAGTCTCAATTGCAGTTTTGGCACACGCTAGGGTCAGGGCTGGCATGGCACACTGGGTATCAAATCCCAGTCCCTGCATCTGTCCAAGCAACATACTTTAGTCTGCTGAGCTATCTGGCCGGCCCTTGTGGTCAAGTTTTTGTGTAGACAACTTCTCAAGAAGGTACACTTAAGAATGGAATTACTAGGTCATAGATTATTCTGTGTTTAATGTTTGGAAGAATTTACACACACACACACACACACTTTCTCTCTCTCTCTCTCTCTCTCTCTCTCTCTCTCTCTCTCTCTCTCTCTCTCTCTCTCTCTCTCTCTCTCTGCTTGGAGTTGACCCTAGGGCCTTCACACTTAGCTATATGACCATTTCTTTTTTTTTTTTTTTTTGAAGGTGTTTGGTTTGGTTTAGATCTTTTTGCTGTTTGTTTTTGGTACCAGAAATCAAACTCAGGACCTCAGGTTCACTTGTGCAGCTGTATATACCTGGCCCTTGTTGGTTTTGGATTTTTTTGTTTGTTTGTATGTGTTTTAAACTGGAATTTGAACTCAGGACCTTGCACCTTGGTTTTTTACTATTGTTGTTGGGAAGAAGGGTATTATTTTAAGAAATGATCTCTTTAGATTGCCAAGGCTGGGCTCAGTCACAGGATCACCTGCCTCAAGGATTACAGGCATTTGCCACCACACCCTGCTATAGTTTGCCATTTCACAAATGCACTATGGATGAATAAGGATCTTTCGTATTTTCTTTGGAGAAATGTTTAATGAGATTCATTTTCCATTTTTAATCACGTTAATCAAAGAAGTTTCTTGTTAGATACAGATTTACAGGTATTTTTCCCTCAGTTTTCTCAAATTCGTGGAAGTTTCTTTAAATTTTTTTTTTTTTTTGTTTTACTTTTGTGGTACTGGGCATTGAACCCAGGGTATTATATGTGCCATGAAGCACCCAAATACTGACTCACATCTCCAGCCCTCTATGTCCCTGCCTCCCCCTAACCCCTTTTTGGGACAAGTTTTTAGTAAGTTACCCAGGTTGTCCTAAAACTTGTGACCTAACCTGAGCAAATAGCCAAGCATCTTGTTTTGTTTTTCTTTTAACTTGTTTTGGTGGAGGCTTTTGTTTGTTTTAGGTTTTTGGTTGTTTGGTTTTTGTTTGTTTTGCACTATGATCTCACTTTGTAGCCCAGGTTGACAACTAATTCACAACACTTACATTCTTGATAGTGTCCTCTTAAGTACACAAATTTTTAGGTTTGCTAAAGTCCATATTTTTGTTGCTGTAGCCTATGATATCTCAACTGAGAAGCCATTGCCTAAATCATATTGAGTAGATTTATATCCTTTTATTCTTTTAATAGTTTTACACTTTTAGCTCTTACATTTGTCTTTGATCCTTTTCAGTTAATTTTTTAAGAAGGAATCCAGTATTATTCTTTAAATTTTTTTGTACCTTTGGATTTTTTTAGACAGGGTCTTATTAACTAGTTCAGGCTGGCTTGAACTCGCTCTGCAGCCCACCTTCTCCTTCAATAGTGATCCTTCTGCCCCTGCCTTGTGAGTGTTGGCATTACAGCCACCCACCACCACACTCAGCAGTGGTACCTCAGTTCACAAACTCAGTTCTGTGATCAGAGTCATGGAAAGAATTCAGTTCAAACCCTGAGGTAGCAGTGTGCTTGTGTAAAAAATCTAATTGATCATTAATTATGGATTTAATTCTTGTCTCTCAATTCTATCCCATTGATCTGTATTGTACCGTTATGTTAGTATGCAGTCTTGGTTTCTGTAGCTTAGTGATAACTTTTGAAATCAGGAAATGTGACTGCTTCAACTTTGTTATTTTTGTTGTCTTTTGGTTTTGAGGAACTTGGGCTTTACTCCAACTCCTTTGCACTGAGCTGCACACTCAATACATTTTTTTTTAATGTTTTTTTTTTTTTTTTTTAAAGTTTGAGACAGAGTCTTGTTAAATTGCCAAGGCTGGCCTTGAAGTTATAGTCTTCCCGCCTTAGCCTCCCTGTGCACTGGGATTACAATTGTACATCACTACATTTGGTTACAGTTTTCTTTGTTTGCAATGGCTTTTTCTGGTTTAGGTGCCAGTATATTAAGCTTCATATAATGCGTTGGGAAGTGTTGGTAGTTTTTTTCTGGAAAGCAGTTTATTTTATCTTGGTTATACATTTTGGCCCTGTGAAGTTGTTCATAGAATTTCCTTGTAGTCTTGTATTTCTATAAGGCAATTTAGTAATGTTCCTTTTTATTTATGCTTTTAGTAATTGGAGTCGTTGGTGGTTTTTTGTGTTTGGGGGTGGTTTGAGGTAGGATTTCTCTGTGTAGTTTAGGCTGGCTTTAAACTCAAGCAATCCTCCTGCCTCAGCCTCCTAGCACTGGGGTTACAGGCATATGCTAGCAGGCCAGTCTTTTTCTTGGTCATTTTACCTAAAAGTTTATTAATTTTGTTTGTCTATTCCAAGAATCTATCTTTTGGTTTGATTATTTTCTTTATAATTCCCCTTATGATTTCTTTGACCTATTGGTGTGGAATTTATTATTGAATTTTTTTCATGTGTCTTAACCTCTCAATTATTTTGTTTTCCTTTCATTGTCCCCCTTCCTGCCTCCATTCCTCCTTCCCTCTTTCCTTCACCATTCTGGAGACTGAACGCCAGCCTCATGTTTATTAGGCATGTACTCTGCTGCTAGGCTACTACTTCAGACCCTGTTATTGATTTCTAATTTTATTGCATTATAATTGGAATAAATTTGTGTGATTTCAATCCTTTAAAAATTTGTTGAGAATGGTTCTGTGGCCTGACATGGAGACTGTTCTATATATACCTTCCTTCCTGTAGTTTAAAGACCTTGATTAGTGTTAGTTTTTATTCAAGAATTGAATGAGGGGCAGGCAAGATAGCTCAGGGGACTAAAGTACCTGCTTAGGTAAGTGCAAGGACTGCGATTTTGATCACTAGCTCCAGATCCTGTGCCAGTCCCACTCCCAGGGTGGGCTGCCCCAGCCGCGCACACACACACACACACACACACACACACACACACAAAGAATTGTGTGATACTTCATTCTGTAATGAGAATAAATATTCCCTCCATATACATTAAGAATAACGTATTTTCTGCTGTTGTTGGATGGAATGTGCTATGGATGTTTGTTAGGTCTGGTGTGTTTACTGTTGTCTTCTGTTTCCTTTTTTATTTCTGTCTAGTTGTTTTTGCTCTTAAAAGTGGAGTATGGGCAGCTCTTAACTTCTGTTGTTGAATTACATGTTTTTCCCTTTAATTCTTATCAGTTTTTACTTCATAAATTTTGAAACTTTCTATTGTTATCATGTGTAGACCCTTTGTCAATAAAATATATCTTTTACGTAGTGATAAGTTGTATTTTAAAATTTATTTTGTCTGATGTTGGTAGTTTAACTGGCTCTTGAATTTTCATTTGTGGGGGGCCAGGGAGATGGCTCAATGGAATAAGCGCTTCCTGGTTCTGCCAAAAAAAAAACGAATTCAAGCATCTACGATATTTAATAACAATGGAATGCCCATCTGTGACAAAACTAACTAAAAAAGTGGGATAGAAATGAACAACCCTTTTGTATCTGTATATTCAAAATAGGATAGATATACAGCTTCATTCTCTTAATTCAATGGAGAGGTTTGTTATAATAGTGTTTGAGACAGAATTTTATGTCTGCATCTTGTACAGTGAATAACCACTATGACAATAATATACATTGTATTAATTCTTGAAAATGTGCCAGCAATTGGCCATGAAGCTGTCTCATTGATATTTGTTTCTCAATAAAATTATTTTTTTAGAAAAAAGAATTTTCATTTGGCTACTTTTGCATGACATTTCTTTTTTCCATTGTTTAGCTTTTAACTTATTTGTGTCTTTGAATCTAAAATTCTGTCTCTTGTGTATATTAGATATTTTTCTACTAATCTCTATCTTCCCATGAAGTGTTTAATCCACTTAATGTAATTATAGTGTAGTTTATATCTCCCTTTAAAATTTTAATACTACAGATGAATTTGGCTTCATTTTCTCCCTTTATGACATTATTGTGACACAAATTACATGTTAAAACATTGTGTGCCCTTAATTTAGTTTTCTAATTATTGTATTGTACAGTTTTAAGTAAAACAAAGATAAAAAGGAGTTATAGACAAAAACATACACTTGTCTTATATATATATATATCCATGAAGTTTTTTTTACTATAACTTTATTTCTTCATGCATATTCAGATTTCTGTTTAAAATCCTTGTTGTTTCTGCTTACAGGGCTTCCTTCAGTATTTCTTACAGGCCAACCTGCTGCCAGAGGATTCTCTGAAGTTCTGTTCATTATGTAATGAATGTCCTGTTGTCTTTTCCCCATGGTTTCTGATGAGTGATAATGCTATGAGAATTGCTAATAACCAATCATTTGCTACTTCTTTTCTGCTTTAGAATGTTCTCTTTATCTTAGGTTAAGTTTATGATGTTTCTAGATGTGGATCTCTGTGAGTTACCCTACTTGAGGATCTTTGAGCATTTAAATAAGTACATTGTTTTTCATTAAGTTTTAGAAGTTTTCAATTATTATTTTCTCAAGATATGCTTCCTTGGGGGCTAGGGAGATGGCTCAGAATAAGCACTTGCCTGGCAAGCACAAGGGTCTGAGTTCAATCCCTTATTCTGCAAAAAAAAAAAAGATAGATAGATAGATAGATAGATAGATAGATAGATAGATAGATAGATAGATAGATTCCCTTTATGTGGATTTGATATATTAGATACTATCCTCCAGGTTTTTGATATATGAGATACTATCCTCCAGGTTTTTTAATTTATTCTTTTTTAATTGATACTTTGTTTTTGGTGAAACATCTTTTGCATACTGTCCTTTAGTTCCTTGTAATTTTTTTCAGTTATTTAAAAATTTGCTTTAAAAAGCAAAAGATTTATATGATCTGAAGAGAAACTAGAGTACATGGAATACCTATCTCTGACAAAACTAAGCAAAAAAGGAGGATATAAATGAAGGACCATTTTGTAGTGATAAAATACAGAGTAGAATAGATACACAGCTACTTTTCTCTTAATTCAATGAGAAGAAAGATTTGTACTAATAGTGTTTGGACAGGATGTCATGTCTCCATCTTGTACTATGAATAATCACTATGAAGACAACAATATGTAATGTATTAATTATTATAACTGTCCTACTAACCTGTTTTGAAACTGTCTCATTGCTATTTGTTTCTCAATAGAATTAATTTTAAAAATTTAAATTTTAAAATATATATATATTTGCTTTAAACTTTTGTTTAGTACCAGGCTTGATGGCTCATATTTGTAATTTCAGCATTTTTAAGGCTGAGCAAGAAGATTGCTGTGAACTCAAGGTCATCCTGTGCTATGTATAATGAACTGAAAACCAAACTGAACTGTATAGAGACCCTGTCTCAAAAACAGATCAGGGGGCCAGAGTATAGCTGAGTAGGTACCGGCCTGTCTGGCAAGCACAGACTCCAGAGTTTGATCCCTGATACTACAAATAAAAAGAAATGAAAAATGATCTTTGTCTATCATTTTTAATCTTTCTTATTAATTTCCTTTTTGTGATGCATGGTACAAATATTTCTGTTTCTTTGCATGTCTTACAAATTTTGCTTTTTGAAATTACATATCTTAAGTATAATATGGTAACTCTGAAAGTGAGATTTTTCTTTTGGATTTATTTTTTATTAGGTCAGATTCTTAAGTCAGCATTCTAAATTTAAAGTCAGTACATGGGTGTTTGTTATTGCTTTTTGTTTGTTCGATTTTACTTTTGCTTTAAGTTTTGGTTTTGACATGTGTCTATTTCTATATTCCAAACAGGCTTTAAATCATATGTAGTCCATACTGACCTAAATTTGAGTTGATCTGATCCTTTTACCTCAGCCTTCCTAGTGCTGGGATTACAGACTTGTGCTATCATGTTTGACTTTTAATTCAGTATGTGTGTATTGATCCTTAGGGGTTTTATTGCTGCTGCTGCTGTTGTTTAGGATGGGGTCTTGTTATTGTTGTTATTTTTGAGACAGGGTCTTGTTTTATAGTTCGACTTGGCCTGAACTTGGTGTGTATCCCAGACTGGCCTTGAAGTTGAGGTGGTCTCTTGTCTCAGCCTCCTGAACACTGCAGTTGGGAGCATTTGCCACCATTCCCAGCTTAAACTCTTTCTAGTTGGCCTAGAGCCCAGCTGATTTTTAGTCAAAGGTTACAGTAAATCCCTACAGCAAATTGTTTCTAGTTTTTTAAGGAGCATTGTATGTATATTGAGATATACTTTTAATGCTTAGGTAGTTGTTTAATTATATAATTATAATTCTACCTCAGCCTTTATTTTCTATTTTGTACTGAGTTTCAAAGCCAGTCAGAGGTTAAAATTTTATGACCTTTAGAAGTGTTTACTTTGCATTCATATAGGCATCTACACAGTCTTACATGTGTATATGGCTTTCTAGATTCCTGGGAATGCTGTTTGAAGTTCCTCATGGACATCAACTAATTTCTCAGCTTTTCAAGTATTTTGGGAAACTTCTTACTCACCTCACTTGTTATCTTAGGCAATGACAGTATTGAACAGTTGGCCACAGACTTTCCAACAAATCACATTCCGTTTGTCTTCCCTCTAGAAGAGACTGTTCACACTTGAGTGATGTTTGAGGCAGAACAATTAAAGACTATTTTTGCAAATGTAATTTTATTAGTGTTGAGTTTCTTTTTTTTTTTTTTTCTTTCTTTCTGTTTTTTTTTTTTTTTTGGCAGAACCGGAGATTGAACTCAGGCCCTTGCGCTTGCCAGGGAAGCACTTATTCTACTGAGCCATCTCCCTGGCCCCATTGTTGAGTTTCAAGTCTGCTGTGATGCTGTTGTGGTAGACCCATGTCAAGTTAAAATGTCATATAAAGGTTTGATTTTGAATTGATTTTGAATCAATTCTGAACATCAAAGCAGTTAGGACAGTGAGATTACATATACAAAAAGAACTTCCAGAACTACTTCAGAGAGTGGCAAGAATAGTGGAATAAGTGTGTTCAAAGCCAGGAGAACTTTGAGGGGGATTGCACACACCATATTAATTGATCATACCCTGTAATGTTTTGTGTTGATCAACCTCAAAAATCCCAGGCTTCATTTCTGCCATATCTTTTGGTTGTTTAAACCAACTCTGTTGCAGTGTTGGAGGTGATTACACAAAAGGAAAATGAAGAATCATACTGCAGTTGCTTATTGCACTCTGACATATCTTCAGCTTTTGGAGCCAAAAGTGACTACATACTGCCCAAAAGTTTAAAAGAAATGCATTTAGTTACATATTGTTTTGTATAATCATCTCCTGTGCTCTAGAGGATGCATGCTAAGCCACAGTGTAACTTTCATTTTTCACCCTAGGGTTTAATGGTGGTTTTAGGTTTGTTTGCTTGCTTGCTGTTTTAAGACAGGGTTTGTAGTACAGGTTGGCCTTGAACTCACTATGTAACCCAGACTCGCCTCAAACTCACAGCAGTCCTCTTGCCACAGCCTCCCAAGATCTGGGATTATAGGCATGAACTACCACCAGGTTGTTCTTTTTTTTTTTACTTTTTAAGAATTTAATGTTTTTATGTTTTCAGATTCTATCTATAGTATGATCTGACTTATATAATTATTTCTCTTTTCTGTGTCTGCTGATACTGGAATGAGCATTGCTATTTCAAGGTGGTGATAATTTGAATGGGTATTTTTATTTATTTACTTTGGCAGTACTAGGGATTAAACCCAGGGCCTTTGCACTAAACTGTACTCTTCCATCATCCCTTTAGATAGTCTGAGCTGGTCTCAGATTTGTGATCCTCCTATCTCAGTGTGCTAGGATTGTAGTTATAAACTATATCATGCCTCTTTCAGTGTATGTTTGTTTGTTTGGCTTTTTAAATGTGTTTAGTACAGGGCCTATAGGGTCTTACTGCACAGATCAAACTCATTGTTTTTAGCCTGTCAAGTGCTGGGATTACAGGTGCATACCACCATGCCCAGTCTCACATTTGCTGACTCAGTGTGCTCTGGAGGTGGAGCTGGCGAGCCTACTCCTTGAGTCTGCCTAAGAAAGCATTTTAATCTTCTGAGCTATCTGGTCAGCCCTTCTTGGTATTTTTTAAAATTAACTTTCCTTTGAATTATTTTTTAAAAATAACAAATATGTATTTTATTCATAAGAAGAAAGTCAGATCTAGGAAAATGGTTCGAAATGTTTAATAATGGAGAGAAGGTGAAAAAGCACTCTCATCACTATTGCTTAGAGTATTTCTATGGGACCATCACGTCATCTTTGGCACAAGATGGTGCTATGCTATGACTCAAAAAATCACATTCCTGTAACTCAGCCCTAAAAAAACCCTCATGTAAACAAAGCATCTTTATATATAATAGTATCATTGCCTCATCGCTTATAGTAGTACAACATCAGCAATAGCTGATTATCCAATAATAGGTGTTTTAGCAGTTAATTGGTAGGATTCTCACCATGACTATATATGCTGATACCTGTGAACCAAGAAACTGCACTGAAGATAGCAGTGTGTAATAGAAGAGTCACACTTGGAATGCCTGTTGTTCTGGTCTTCTGGTCATGACATACCAAGTATTACTATACTGTCTTTCAAATAAAAGTTGTTTTTTTTTTTTTTAAATAAAGGGTAATAAATGAAAAATAAGACACAGGGAAAAAATGTCACAGGATAGTCCTGTTACAATACTGTATATGGATAGATTTCTAAATTTCTGTGTAAATATATGTAGGTATTCATTCCTATTTTTTAAAAATTGGTTTTTTTCATATTCTGTAAGTTTATTATCTCAATATTTGATGGAAAATACCCATTCCATGTTATACCTATGACATCTGATATTTAGGCAGATAGTGAGAGTAAACCAAACTGTACATGTTGCAGGGTAATAATAAGCTTCTCTTCTGGATGGTTAACAGCCTAAGTTTGCAGATCAAATATTAGAGAAAAGGAAGGGCTGCAAGGTCAGCCAACATTTTGGCCCTACCCTTTCAAGGTCAGTGAAGACTCAGGACATAGGAGAAGCTGTAGTATAACATATAATTCAGTTGTGCCCCAAATTTTCTGATCAAGGAGATTATGGGGCCACAGAGGAAAGTGATTGATGATGTAAAGTGTGCCTAAGGAGAGTCACTTGGAGAGAAAACATTCTCTGAGGCTTCCACAGAGAGCATACTGGTCAAGCAGTGGCCGTGACTCATCCACATGGCTCACACTGACAAAGGATATACAAAGCGCAGTACAGGGTTACAGGATAAACCCTGAGGGTACTTGACTGACCTTATCGAATACAAAAGTTACATTTCTTGTTATATAGGTCTCGCTTTATCTTGATCTTAATCATCCAGCAGAAAAGTATGAAAACGAGGTATATAAAGTAAAGCTATAGTAATATACTGAGCTGTGAAGGGCTCAAGCCAGCAACTTCTGCGGTTGTGTACTACTGGACTGTGTTGGATTGTTTTGCTGAATTCATGCACCTATAGTATTTAGATGCCAATGGAATACCCATCTCTGATAGGACTAAAAAAAGTGGGGGGGCTAAAAAAGGAAAGACCATTTTGTATTTTTATATACAGAATAGTTAGGATAAATATACAGCTACTTTCACTTAACTCAATGAGAAGATTTGTACTAATAGTGTTTGGTCAGGATATCCTGTCTGCTTCTTGTATTATGGATAAGCACTAAGAAGATAACAATGTACAATGTATTAATTATTGAAACTGCCCTATTAATCAGCTTAAAAACTATTTCATTGATATTTGTTTGTCATTAAAAATAAAATAGATGTTTTAATGCTTCTATAAATAACTGCCATGTAGTTGTTGGGATGAGGAAAATTTTACATGAGAAAAAATTCCCATTATTTAAAAATAAATTATTTGAGAAAAGTAGGTTATTTAACATGTATTGAATCCCAAATGTATGTTTAAAGAATGTATATGTATATGTATGCACATCAGTACTTACATATTAAATAAACAGATACCACTAGAGTGAGAAATAAGTGAGTGAGAAGGAAAGGATTTTCCTGTGTGTTAGTGACTTATTTAATTTTTTATAAAGACTCATTACATTTTAATGTAAGACATTCTTTTACCAGGAATCAAACTCATGACCTTGTGCTTGCCAAGCAGGCATTCTGCTTCTGAGCTATATCCCTGCCCCCTACCTTAAGACATTTAAACAGAAGTTTCTCTGATGTTCTCTAGGGGAAGATGTGCAAGAAGAGTCTAGTGCCCTGTAAGGCTTTGGCATTTAGGTGACATTTTATAACATGACTGTTGATGAGATAAGCAAAGGACATTGTATTCAATGAGTAAAGATACTGTACTTAAAAGAGGGAACTCTAGTGGCCACTAATGTGTAGGAAACTAGCAGCAGTCCCTGAGTTGACGGAAAAGATGACTACCACAAGTTGCATCCACAGGCCAAGGGTGAAGATGTTGGCAGTTGTCAAAATGTCACACTTGGTAGCAAGTGGGAGAAAATGAAATGTGTATTTGTAGTGTGATGTAAGACTTTGAGAAGAATGGATTATGGTGGAGAGCCCCCTAGTGGAGGGGAACATGTTATTTGAAGAACTGGAAGAAGATAAAAGCCCAGTGGCCTGACATGAAGGCTTTTCCTCCTCAGAGTTCAATGTGATTACTTTCTTACTGCAAAGAAATGAAATAAGGATCAGCTTTAGTCTCTTGAGGTATGTAAGCTCTAAGTAAATTGTTCTTCTGCCTGTTAAAGATAGAAAATAGGAGATTCTGAGGAGCTAAAACTATGGACAAAGTGATTTTTTTCAAGAGTCAGAAGTAGGAAGGAAGTGAGGGAAATTTGTTCCTAAAAGGAAGTAACAAAAATAAAGCAAAATTGATGGTAAAGAGAAGCTACAGAAGCTCTGAATACCAGTCTTAACTGAAGTTTCAAACCAGCCCTGAAGATAAGTTAATAAGAAAAATGATTTTAAAACATTTACATATAGTACTTTTTCTGGAAAATTTTTTATTTTAATTGTATGAAAAAACTTACAAGGAGAAAGTTCATCTCCTCGTACAGAAGATGATACAAGAAATAATGTATATCACATTTGTGCCTTATTAAATCATAATTGCGCTTGGAGAAAATTATGAAACAAGGTATGTGTAAATAGTTCATATTGTTTACCTCAGAGTATAGACTTAAGAGTGGAAACAGAAATCAACATTTTTACATTTATTTAGACTTTTTATAAAACAACCAATAAAATACGTAACATTCAGAATAGAAAGCTAAAAATTAAAGTAACATTTATAGAAAGATAACAATATAGAGTAGAAATGTAGGAAAAGTTTGCACTATGAGTGTATATTATTTATCTTTATATAAAAGATTTTGTTAAAAAAACAATATAAGATATGAAAAAGTATTCTTTTGTATTTATATCATGAACATCTTCCCATAATGACACATATCCATGTAGGTTTTTTTCCATTTAGTTTTTTGAAACTACATAAAACTTTGAAAACTTTTTAGGAGAAACTTTAAAAAATTCAGGTATATGTACAGAATAGGGTACCTTAATGACTTTTAAATATAAAGACACTCATATACCCACCCTGCAGATCAATTTAAAGAGCAGTTCAATCACCATATTACTCCTCCTCATCCTTATCTCCTAGTTTTCAGTCTTTTCCCTTCTGCATCAGCAATCAATTCTGATTTTTAGCCCTATAAGATTAATGATTTATTTTTTTTAACTTTTTAAATGATGAGTCATATACTTGTGTATGGCTATTTTGTGTGTGGCTGGCAGCATTAATTTTCTGAGTTTATTCAGGTCATTGCATATAACAATAGTTTATCCTTGTTCTTTGTGGTACACTAGTCTAAAGTAAAATGTGTAGATATACTTTAAGCTGATGGGTACTTAGTCTTTTGAATTGGAATCTAGTATCGAAAGTAGCCCTTTGTTAACCTTCTTGTACATGCTTTTTGCACATATTTCTATTGTATATGTACATATTCCTGTGGGTGTATATACCTAATAAACACATCACTAGGTCATAGTTTGTACAAAAGTTCTGCTTTAGTTGATATTGTGTTTTCCAGAGCCACTTTACTCTAAGAGTTATCTATATTCCTTATATTTAATATTGATGGCTTTTCAATTTTGTTCTGTTGTTTGATAGCATTTAAAATGTTCGTTTGCAAATCTAATATTTGGTTGTGTAAATATATTTTAATTTCCTTTTCATGGACTTTTGTCACCTTCTCCCTCTGTGGCATAGTGGAACCTGGAATTGTGATAGCTGTTGGGCCCTGTGGTTTGTTCTATGTATGATCTCACTGTATAGGAAATATTTAGTATTGAAACAAGCTAACAACTGATATATATTTTTTTCTTAACAGATTTTCTTGAAATTCCCTGTTTTATAGTTGTATGATATAAACATAAAGAATGCATGTACAATAGCTCTTATTTTGTTGGCATGAAAATCAATTTTGATTTCATAGTACTAAATGAGTGCTGTTTTATTATTATTTAAAAGTACTGCAAAAAAAATAACATGCTTTCTGAAAGTATACTTTTGGTAAAAGTATTACAAAGCACATGGCTAACTTAATTGCCAGAAATAATTAGCATTCTCTTAGAACGAGCATACAGTTCTAGCTGCCAGCACCTGTGCCACTTGGAGCTTCAACATACTGGAAAATCAGTCTGTGAATTACTTGAGAATATAATCACTCAGCATTTGGAAAACTGTTTGAAATTTGTCCTGTGAAAGATTTTTCCAGTCAGGGAACTTTATTTTACAGTCTTTAACACTGTCCTCCCCCATTTCCTAAATTTTCTTTAACAAGAAGTTGTAAGTGTGTGAAACTCTAGTGATTGTTTTTAAAGAATTAAATGTGATTGCCAAACCTCCTGCTTTTTTTTTGTGTTAGGAGGGGTGATTATTTCATGACAGCCACTCTTCTTGTTGTGCACTACATT